>CM021110.1:258049601-258303131 GCA_007115665.2 Sequoiadendron giganteum | reverse complement strand
TAATCCAAAAAAACAGAAAGTTGAATATATGAAATTGTCATGGTAATTGTCCTCAAGTCCTCATCTCACCTTAAATCATTCTCTAATTGGGGTTCCACTCTTGTAAAAAATCAGTCATTTCTTAAACCCCCTCCCTTGTCGTGTACAATCATTTGTGTTAGATAAAAGGTGAACATAAACAATGTAACATGGAAGCCTCCTACTTCATTCTAGGTTAAACTAAACTTTTACAATTCTTCTCAAGGAAACCCAAGCCTTTCGGGAGTGAGTTGCATCATAAGGGACAATTCAAGTATGATGTTGATAAAAAAAAAGTAATCAAACTATATATTGGTACAAACAACAAATTGAAAGCTCGCGCTTGCCTACATGACATACAAATGGCAAGGTCCACTAATTTTGAAAACATATCCATAGAAGGCGACTCCCAAAAGATCATCAATGTAATCAAATCCACAAAATTTATTCATTGAAAAATCTGCTACATTCTCAAGCAGATTTGATCGATGTTAGACGACTTCATTTCCTATTAAATTCATCGTTGCTACATAGAGAAAAATAAGGTATAACATAATGTAAATCCAATACCCTTGCCAACTTGGGCATTGATCAAAAATAAGGTATAACAGATAAATCTACCACAATCATAGAGGATGAAGCATTAAAAAACACTACGTAATGCTTGAATTTCATAACTTTAAATATAACTCGATTTTAATTTTGGCACACTTTCCACCTTAGCTTCCATATCCTCATGGCCTGTCATCTCAATCAAAAGCTTTCACATGGGGATCTATTTTAAAAATAGATTGATTAATTCTACCCAGATTAAAAAATATTACATCCCAACATGCATTCTTCTCTACTCTCTCCTACTGCATCTGAACCAATAGGTACTGTGAAAGACAGTTGGCTCTGCCCAAAGATTGTTAATTGGCCATTTTCTATTTATGGCTTTCTGCATCTTCTTCTATCATTCTTCTATCAACAAAAACGTGATGATGAGGAATGAAAAGTTATTTCTACCTCTGCAGAAATCAGAGCCACCAATAGTTGGACCTCTTGACTACACCCTGTTGGAACATTTCTTCTACAGAGATAGACCCTACGTCAAACAGGCTCTTTGAGCTTCTGGGCGAAGAAATTCTCAAGGAAAACTCCATATTAATCTGATTCTCAACAATTGTCTGTCTTCCTCTCCAATTATATGGACCTGGTGCAGGACTCTAATTTCCTAGACATGGTGGCCTTTAGGTATGTGCAAGATTATTTGTTTTCTCCTTCAATCTACCATTGTGATGTTGTAGCTAATGATGAACATATGGGGCACCCTGTAGGTAAACTTTTTGAACACAAAATGTTATCCAGATGCCATGCCATGTCCTATGTCTACAATGCCTTTTAATTAAGAGTGAACTGCAATAAGTGTGATGGTGTTTCATCACACTATATCAGCACACAAGGAGCAAATCAAAGAATCTTTGGTTGAGTAGGTTTATGAATTCTTTGTTGCAATCCATTTCTTTTATCGAGGCATCCACTTAGCTTCTTGCCACTTCCTCGACCTCTCTGCACACTCCAGAACTTGTGCCTCCTCATCTCCCCTAAAGTTCTTCACCCAACTTTTCATCTAGTTTGTTGTAATACCCTATTATAGTTTTGGTTTTTTGTACAGTCCTCTTGGCTCTATTCTTTTGGTTCTCTCACTGTTTACTAAGGATTCGACATTTGGCTTCTTTATTAATTTTGAACTTTTATTTATAATATCAAATTATAAATGATTTATGATTTTTTTTCTTAAACAATATTAGATGTGCATGTAGAAAAAAAATTTGGGAAAAATAATCAAAGAAAGAGGAGCAAGTATGTATTAATATGAAATTATAATGACATGATACCAACATGCTTTCATCAACACTTTGATAGAACTCCAACAACTGTATAATATGGTGTGAAACTAATATCTCACACCTCTAATATATAAGCGAAGAGAGAGGCAAAACCATAAATGGTTTCACCAAAATAATCAATAACAAAACCACAGTGTCATGTAAAAACCCCACACCCACCTTGGAGAGCATCTTCCAAGAATAATAAACACAATCAAAGACTTCACATGGAAATCGTGTAGGCACAATCAATGTATCTATGTAACTAAAAAGGCATATTTGATTGAGAACTCCTTGACGGCCCCATTTGTTATGACAAGATTATCCACCCCTCAATCCTAGTACCTAGAATTAAGAAGTTACATTTAGTGAATCCAAAGTCAAAAGTAACCACCGCCGCATTATTCCAGCTCCATCACGAATGAATATACAACTAATATTAAGATTCATGGGAGAATACTAAATACAAATAACCTCTCCAATTGCACCCTAGGTATCCATATACCATCTAAGAGTGTTGGAGATACATAAAATATACATAGAATTCACAAGGTTAACGAAACCTTAGTCCACATTATCTCACTTGACATTATAAATTACAAATACATCCATAGAAAATATAAATGAATTAAATGGAGTATCTAAGGCCGATAGTCTCCCTACACCAAGAGAACTTCTATGTGCTTACTAAAATCTACAACATTTTCCTTTGTGTCAACTTTCTCCAACAAGACTTTACTATATTCTACCATCCCCCACATAAAGTGATATTGAACATCAACATGCTTAGTTTGATCATGGTACATGGGATCCTTGGTCAAATAGATAGCACTTTAACTATTAGCCAATTCTAATAACCCTGTAATCAAAATTAACACTTACACAAATTTTTTGTAATCATATTGCCTACTTGAAGACATGTGTAGTAGACATATACTCTACTTCATTGGTGGTTAAATCAATAGTGGGCTACCTCTTACTCATCCAACTCACTATACCACTAAACAAAAAAAGTATATAACCTCTAGTGGACCTTTGACTATCCATGTCACCTACACATTCTACATCCACAAAGCTCTATATATACAATAACTTATCCACATCATTAGTAAAAAATGATAACATAAATAGTAATCAAAAATTGCTCACAAATATTTGAAAACCTCTTAACATAATTATAATGCTCCTTACCAAGATTAGGCATAAACCTACTTAAAAATTTCATTGCTAAGTCACATTAGGCCTAGCTCAAGTCATTGCATAGATCAAGCTAACAACAACGTTAGTGTAAGGAATGTTATATATATCCTCAAAATCATCATCTAATTTGAGTCACATATCTAAATGAATTTTAGTACCAACAAGAAATTGAATACTCATGTCTACAAAATGGTAGCAACATACTTACTCTAACTTAACCAATATTTTTTCTATACCCAATCACTATTGATCTCCATACCAAGAATATATTTTATAGCCTGAAAATCCTTTAAAAAATTAAAATGTGCTAGAAAGCTAAGTTTTGAGATCCCTAATTATCACTTTATTGTTACCAATAAACAATATGTCATTCGCATACAAAATAATGATTAAAATCTAATCATCAATAATTTAAACATCATAAATACAACGATCATTCTTGCTCCTATAAAAACCTAAACTTAATGCAAAGGAATCAAACTTCTAGTACCATGTCCTAGATGATTGTTTCAAACCATATAATGGACATTTAAAACTACAAAACAAATATTATTTCCCCTTCACAACAAAACCATCAAGCAATCCCACACAAATATTCTCCTCAAGATCCCTTTGTTAAAAATCAATCTTGACACCCATTTCAATCTCAAAATCACAAATTGTAGCAATAGATAATAGGAATCTAATAGAAGTTAAATTAGTACAATAAGAGAGAAATTATCATCAAAATCAACTCCCTCTCTTTGGGAGTAGCCCTTGGTCATCAACCTCACCTTATACTTATCTAATCATCCATATGCTCTAATTTTTGTTTATACAACCACTTACAACCAACAAACTTTCTTCCCTCAAGCAAATTCACAAGATCTTTGGTATCACAACTATCGAGGGCCATCATCTCCTCCAACATGGCTTGCACTCAAGACTCACTATCCTTTGAAGATAGAGCCTCCCTAAAATATATAGATTCATCATCAATGCCTAATAAATCAAATACACAACAAAAATCTGGTGGGATATACTTGTCAACTAGATTTCATTATCTTAAGAATCTCCTCAAGATAGGAGTAAGGGGATCTACCTATTCTTTTGCATGCTCATTGTACACATCCTCATATGAACTCTCATCTAAACCATTTTCTTCTTCTCTATCTTTGATCCTTTAATTTATTTTTCTACATGTGCATCTTCCTTCTTCTAACCTTATGCATTGTTTTTTTTGCGTATTCAAGAACTAAGAATGCTCTTAACTACCTAAAAATCACCTTTCGAATAAATTATTTTTTGGGTTAGTAGCTTCTAAAACTTCTAACATTTTACATTCTTACCATACCTTATGAAGATACATTTATGATATTTTTATCCAATTTAGATCACTTTTCCTTAGGCAAATGAACACTAGCCTCACAACTAAAGACCCTTAAATGTGAAACAAAAGGCTTCTTACCCATCCACACTTCAAATGATATTTTCAAAGAGAGTCGAACAAGGAGATTTGTTATTCAAGTAACAAGTAGTACTTATAGCCCCTGCCTAAAAGGACTAATCTAACTACATACCACTCAACATGCTTATGACTCTTTCCATTAGAGTTTGGTTCACTCTCTACAAACACATTTTTTTAAAGTTTGTATATTGTATTATTTTTTCCTAACAATATATGCCTACTTATAAAACTGTTCAAATTTCCTAGAGCAATATTCATCGCCATTGTCAAATCTCAACACCTTATAATCTATTTGTTTTCCAATTAAGACCTTAAATTACTTAAACTTAATGAAAACTTCATCTTTAGCATGTATAAAATAAATCCAAGTTTATTTAAAGGCATCACCAATTAATGAAATGTAACATTCATTTTTTTCATTAAACCCACATCCATTGGACCAAACACATTTAAATGAATTATTTCCAATAATTTCTTTGATTTATAGCTTCCAAGAAGAAATTAAGATTTATTATATTTACCAAACATAATCCTCACAAAAATCAAATTACATTGACAATAAACACAAAAACCATCAACCATGGTTTTATTAATAGTGGTTCTTAGACCTTTTTCACTTATGTGACACAAATGTTTTTGATTAAGGTAAAAGCAGGTTTTGAAGGGACCCGAAACCCTATACAAAGAACGTGGGTTTTTTAATAAAAAAAGGCTCCCAAAACCTAAAACAAAGTTGCAAAAAGAACAGTCCGCCAAAAACCAGCCCCCAACCAAGAACCATCAAGATTTACATTTAGAGCTACTCTTGTGGGAGCGGAGAGTCATGTCAAAAGAAGGCGTAGAGAACTTAGCTTCTTGCCCTTAACATAAATCCAACTCTCTTCCACTTGTGTTGCCTTATCATGCCAAGCCAACGCCCCAATATCCGGAGAATGAATATTTGTAGCCATTGTTAGTGCCACAACATACATACATTTTTAGTATTACCAATTACATTGGTAGAGTTACAAAAGGTGGAGGTATTCAACCTAAACATCATCTATATTTGAGATTATTTAGCTATCACGAAGTTTCCTCTCAGAACTATACATTTCCTTTACCCTTACCAACAATCTACTTGGTACTATTGTCACCAAGGAAAACTTTTCCTCCATCGTAAGCCTTGTCTGATGAAAACCAACCCTTATGGGGAGTCATACAATAGAAGTGTTGGCTCAACCTAAATCAATGAACCAAGCATCATCACCAATAGGGTTAGCAAAAATAAATAAAGCAACACTATTACTATCATCAAAATATTTCTTTTAGTAGGAATTTGAGGATTTGTTTTTATTTTTTCATTCCTTCTTCACATTCCCCCTCTTCCCATAGTTTCAACACTTTTCTCTTTATCGAGGTTTTCAATTGACCTCTTTACTTGAATTTATCTTTTGATTTCTTCATATCCCCATTAGATCCACCTTTATCCTTGGTACTTCCCCAAACATTCAAGGCATCCTTTAACCCATCATTCATTTATTTTGTTCTCATCTCCAATGAAAGCAATAGCAATGAGACCATCCATCTTAAACTCTACAAGACCACCACTAGTTGCAACAATTAAATTTTCCCAACTATCAAGTAAAGAGCAATGTAACAAGATACATTTATCTTCTTCCATATTAACATATATAGAACTAGCCAACCCATAGTCAATTTAAATGCATTTTAAGTGATCTATAACTGAATCACCATCTTTTATTTTTTAAGAATACAAATGCCTTTTAAGAAACAATTTATTAATCAAAATTTTAGTTTGATAAATATATCAAGTCCTCTTTCATAACTTATATGCTATGAGCTCCTCAAAGACATTCAAAAGCATGAAATCCACAAGGCACAACCAAATGGTTCTTCATACCTTCTTGTCTCACTTTAATTAAGCTTGATTAAATTTTTAAATGGCTTTGTATATTTTTCAACTTCTCTTCATTGATCTCTTTCTTCAAAGAGATATTACATCTTCAACTTCCACCCCTGATACTTCTCAACATCTTTAAATAGATTTATTTAAGATATCTATACTAATTTAATAATTTATTGCTTATGATATCAATTTTTATAATATACACTTAGAATTATTTTATTTTTTATTGTACTTTATATAAAAATATGCAAAACACTTTAACCTTGTTAATTATAATAAAAACAAATACTTAAAAGAAACTTGCTTCTAAAACGTGGCCTCGGAATGAAAAAAAAAAATGGATAAATATTTGGTTTGTTAAAACAGGTCATTTGCCTGCTGATATTTAATGAAAAGGATAATGAAAAATAACTAAAAAAATTATGCTCGCTCATCTAACTAGAACCACCGCGCCAAAGAAAGGGGCAATTGGCATGGCAAACAGATAGCAAGAGTTCTCCACACTAAATAAAAAATAGCTAGCTTCTAAAGAAAAAAACCATCTTACAAGCATATAAGAACCTTGAGTGAGATCGTATGCTTTGGCTATAAAGACCAATACTTAACTCATATGTGAGTCGTCATCAAGGAAAACCATGATACGGAAGACTAGACAAGAGATGATAGCCGTCTCCAAAGATGAAAAGTTAACCTCTATTCTAGAACCCTTGGAGGCTTAGGACTACTAGTTGATATAAATATTCTTACAATTCAAAATCTTATCTTGAGAAGGTATGCTTGATGTATAAGATATTCGGTCCTTAGTTTCTCTTTCAACTACTTGGTTAGGTGTTTACTTGTTTCAACAACTTGGTTAGGTATTTACTTGGTTAGGTGTTTACTTGTCTCAAGGTAAACTCATGGACCAACAATGACCTCCATCCACTTGCAAGCTCCAAAGTTAATTATATTTAACATGATCCCCCAAAGTAGAAATTATACATCCTCTTTTGAATGCGGGTTGGAACTGAAAGAGAAATGGCAAAAGAACCCAATAACAATCGAATCCACATTTCCAAGTTACTCGCAGTCGTTATCATCAGGGATGTACAAAAATATAGAATGCACACATCCAAAGATAAATGCTTAGGAAACACGTCTAGTACATATGCAAATGATTTGATAAGACCCACAATCACAGCACCAATATAACCCTAAAAAATCTCAATCGCATTACTGTACCTTAAAAATAGTCAAGTAAATGAAGAATATTCCCAGATACACTGCACAAATTACCGAGATCATTCTTCATTATGTACAATATAGAAAGCACCACTGCCTTCTTTCAATTTCTTTACTAGAAGTAAAGAAAAATTACAATATTCCACCGGAAGGTTTGAGATGACTTGCACATAAATACCTAAACTGAATACAATTCTGAGACTCAAATACTATCTAATCGGAAAACCTTAGATGTCACTATAGCCTCAAAGCCAATAAAGAATTCATACTGGAGACTCATACACTATCTAGAATACATTACAATACAAGCTGTGCTTGAGCGGAAGCAATAATTTTGCTTCAAGCTTGCCAAACTTGTGGGACTCTTTATGGACAAGGAATACTAATTCTTGTGGGGTAAATACAGGGCAGAAGAAAAATGATTCTGTGATTAGTGATTACAGAACCTCCTACAATCTGCCCCACAAAACAAAGCAAATAATTCCTTCATGGGAAAAACTAGAATGAAAATCCAAATAAAAAATCTAGGACGAAAGAATCATATTTTCTCAGGGAAAAACAAATGGACTGTTGCTGCAAACTCTTTTTGGATAGGCTGTGCTGTGGGGCACTTTTGACCTTGAAAAAAATAAAATACAAATACAACCAGTAGGCATGCTTCTATTCACAAATATTTGGTGCCAATTGTCAGGGTGGCAAATGAATCCCCAAAAATCTAGAACTCTGCCTCCTATAAATATTACTCAACACGTGGCAGCAAAAAGCTGAACCCTGAATTCTCACGAATCAGAGGAGGAGGTTCAATGTCTGACAAATCCAACTGTTTCATAGACTTCGATATATCATCCACTGAGAAAGGTATGCTGTATCAAAACAAACAAAAGTTCAGTTACTTTATGCAAATATAAAATAAGAAAGCTATGTCCTGTCCTCTTACTCTCTGTACTATGTTCATCTCGATAGTTACAAATTACAGGGGATTTGAGCATATATTTATATACAATTTGTCAATTTCTTAAATTAATGAAAGCTTTAGTAATACATAAACCACGAAGGCTTGATCTTTACCTTGAGTCATCGTCCAATAAGAAAGAATTACTCATAGCATTGTTGGAATCTTCTGTCATCAATACTCTCATGTTGGAAATAACCTGTCAAAAACAATATTTGAAAATTACAACTTAAAATCTATAATCTTGCATCACATAACCTAAAAGTCCATTGTATTCAGGAAAAATATTATAATATATCAACGAGTAGCTATTTAAAAAAATTTAACTCACATCAGCTGACACACTATGTGTTCCATACTTATCATCCCAATACATAGTGCTGATTCTATAGAGTTGTTGTATGCTCAAAACCTGAAAATAACCAGAAAAACAAAAACAATTAATCCATTAACCATTGTCAATAAGTTAACAACCCTCATGAACAAAAGGAAATATGTCTTACTGGGCATAGATCATGAGTAATTTCATCCAAGGATTTCTTTGGCTTTTGATGTATGACCTGCATACATTTCATTAGAACATGTTAATATTTTACACAGAAGTTGTAAAAAGGAAATTAAAATATATTGGAACTTCTTGTTGAAATAGCGCTGTCAGCACATTTTTCATCTGGATCCTAACAGTTCTTACCAGGAACCCAACTGCTTGCCTGATATGTTTAAGTTCGTCCCAGGCTGAACCTACATACTGCATAATAGACATTTCCAATTACGAAAACAGCAAAAAATGAAGCATGGTGAACTAACACTGGTCCTGATTTGAAAAACAGAAATTATATAACTGGCAAGCCAGTTGATCAACCTCTTCTGTTGCTTCGTAGCACCAATGCTCTAACTCAGCTAGCCCCGCCTTAACATATTCCCCATTACTAAATGAGCAGCACTCACGTCGCAGGAGAAGGCTACACAGGATAACAAAAATTATATTGAAGACTTTAGTTCAAAAGTGAACAGTTCAAGAAATACTGAGATAAAACAAGAGCAATTAAGCAACTTAAGATGCACAAAAGAAAATACACACTAATTTACCTGTTGAAAAGCTGTACATTGATGAACGAAAATATCTGTATGAATACCTTACGTATCAAAAAGGAAGGCACCTACAAAAAGAAGGTGACCAGCTCTTTTAGTATGGAAAAAGTGTATAGTCCTATTTGAAAAACTAAACAAAATAAATTCATAGTTCAAAAACATGTTATGCATCCAAATGCCCATAAATCAAAAGATTCACTTACATAATTGGCACATAATGTTTTCCGAAAGTTGTTCAGGCTCTTCACAATGCTTTGCCAGTGACCAATCAAAGTTTGTTGTGCTACTGCATTGGCATGAGACCTAGAAGACCCTTTGATCAAACCTGCTCTGGATGTTCTTGGTGCCTGTATACAAAACAGAAGGCAATGAAATTTGTAACTGAGTGTAATATCTTTTCCATAAAAAATAGTCCACCTTCAAATAAACTCCATATTCTAGTATTTGTTAACATCCCTGACTCCATCCAATGCAGAATAATATAAAAGACATTAATAGAAGCTGATGGTCTCCCATTTCTAATAGTCAAAAGATATCAGGGGGTTAAAATTTTAAATTAACACGAGAAGTTCAAAGTAATTGTCATTATTTATTTTTTCAGTCAACATTGAAACAATTCTAATTAAGAGATGTCAACAAACCTGAATGCATAATCCAAGCAAAGGCGAAATTTCCTTCTTCAGATTATCACGGATCATTCCATAAATTTTTTCTACATAGGCTGTAAGTTGTTGCTTAAAAAGCAAAGCTGGATATTTTGCTTCTACTTGCCGTGAAGCATCTAAACCACCAATTGTCACACCATTGCCCAATGAGAGACCCGTGCTTGATGGACTTGTTCGGAAACCCTGTTAAAACAATGTAAAAGATGTTAAATGTAACTAAATACCAGCTATAGTGGTTCAATAATATGGTAATTAAACAAAAAGAAATCTTACACTAGCCATCCTTCCAAATAAACCAGATGAAGATGATCTGCGACGTTGAGGGGTCATGCCAGCTGCACCACTTGCTTTTAGTGTGCGTTGTAGGAACAAGAGTAAAGTAGATGCATTTGATAACCAATAAGCCAAAACATCATTGCTCTCCTGAGTCTTTAAAATACAAAAAACATTGTCAGCATTAAAAAAATTTGCAAGTGTACTCATGGAGAAATCCAATAAGATTTTAATATGATTTGTTGATAAGTGATAGCTGATAAGAGATATACATTCTCACATATTACCTCAATTGCTGAACCAATCGTTTGAATGATACGATCAAAAACACTTGTTCTTTCAACTTCAAATGAACGCCATTGGAGAAGTGACTTATAGATGATACACGCAGCTATAGGTTTTCCACTACTAAAGCCAACATCTTCTGTGATACACTTGATCAATGCATCTTGATTTTCCTGAAACCAAAATAACAAAAAAATGTAGTATAAGGGAATAAAAAAATCGCCAGAGCTTTATAATATAATGTGCCTAAGCAAAAAAGTGATATAATTGGAAATACAAATAGAAGAGATAGATGATCCTCCAGAAGGTCAGAATCATATACTTGCTGCCTGTCAGTGAGAGTCTTCTGTGGCCTCTGCTCTCCATCAGTGAGCTCTTTCAAGGCAGACATAGGAGTCTGTGAATTCTGCCAGAAACATCTATTGGTTAAAATATTATTGAAAAATAATATTACTTATTTAAAATCGGGAGAAGGAGATAACTAAAATTATACATAAAAAGATATAATTTGTTCAACTGGAGGTACTTACTCCTGCAGGCTTAACTTCACCATTTAGCATATGGCCATTCTCTGGAGTCCTCTGCAAAATAGAAAAAGAAGGGAAAAGCAATTGGGTATATGACAAAACAGTGCCTATCACCCATCTGAACAAATATTCAACCATACCATCTTGAACATTTCTGCCAGATAACCTAAATTACCAGAATAACAGGAGTCTTGTACCGCCCTGAAGAAAGACCTCTTGTTGGTGAAATGACTAAGGCCTGCTGCCGAAGAACTTGATTCTCAGATTCTAAGTTAGAACTCTTTTCTTCAAGCCTGAATCATTAAAAAAACTAGTTAATCCACAGGCCAGTTAATGCACTTCAAAAACAAGATATGTGTAGTAATTGAAGAAGATCGTCCTTAGACAAATAAATGATTTGATGTTGAGTACCTTTGTAGATTCTCCTGAAGTTGGTCAATTTTTGACTCTGCTTCCTCAGCCCTCTTGAGCCTTTCTTCGCTCTCTTTTTGGGCTTCTGAATACTTCCTCTCAACCTCATCTGCTCTATTCTCTTGTGATTTTAGTAAAGCCTGTATGGTGCTGAATGTTAAGATCATATTTACATCAATTTTAACAAGGAAATAATGATTTGCAATAAAAAACCATAGCTCATTTCAGTATACAAGTATTAATAGTGAATTATAATTGCTTATTCTGCTATGTGAGGCTGCAAAATACCCACCTTTAGTTCCTCATTCTCTTTTGTTAGCAGGTCAACCTTGGCAGTATCCTCAACAAGCACAGGAGTCTCCTTAATCACAGGTGGAGCCTCTTCTATAGCCTTCCTTGCTGCCTCCCGTTCCTTTACCAGCATGGCATTGGCTTCATCTACTTGAGCTTGCAATGCCTGTAAAGAGGCTTGCAATTTTGCAATATCTTGTGCCTTTGATTCTTCTAAATCAGTCTGCATAAGAGAATTTCAGATAGCATCATAACTTAAACTCAATACTCCTTACCAAACAAGTAGGAATACTTCACCAACACATAACATAAAACATCGAGAGATCAATGTACTTCAAGCAATTTCATATTACAGATCAAAAAGTTATTAGTTATTAATTCATGTGAATCACATATTCACATAAATGCTAATTATATATATAGAGTGGCTCTTGTAGTATTGTAAAGAAACTGAATTTTTCATTTTGCTATTTGTTTTTGAAGTGCCACACTGTAGAGTATGTCAAGAAGTACCACATAAGACTGGAACGCCCCAGAGGCTTTGATAGTTCAAATAGCCTAGAATAATTTTAGGGAGCTCCCAAGGGGTATCCCATACACGCCCAATGTTTTGGGTAAAGTTCCAAGGTCTTCCCTCATCTACGAAGTATGCAAGATTTGCACTCAAACCTAGTTTATACTAGCAATTGTGTTGTATTCCTTAACCCATGTGTTTTGACTGGAGTTTCTCAGTTTCGGTAAAACAGCAATTTTTCAGATTTTGCAGACAGCAGAGTAATGGAAGGAGGACAGCTATTAATACAATTATAATATATGAAAATTAATATTTGAATTTTTTAAAATACAAATGAATTAAAAATACCTAAAAATAACTAAACCTAAAATTTTTAAAGGTGGAACATTTAAATATATCTAATGAAAATATAAACATGAGCCCATATAAAGAATATAACTCTTGAAACTTCTCTAAATTTGAAACGGAACAACCACAGATGTCTAGGTTAATGTCAGTCTGAAACAGATTTAATTATAACATCAGCGTAACAGATACACAATGAGAGCACTAAGGAAGAACAAGAAAGATACATGGTTTCTATTACATGCAGAAGAATTACATGCCCCACAGGCCACTCAAAAACATATGGAACCTAACTAATCTACACTATCCAACCAGCTACATTTAGCCTCCTTGCAGAGACTCTCTGTGTTAAAAACCATCCACATTGATTAAGCCCAGTTATAAATAAGACCTCCTGTTCAGCAGCCACTTTCCTATGACCTCAGCAGCAACTCCAGCAGCCTTTTCCAAAAAGAATCGATTCACTTTTATGCTGATGCAGTAACATTTGATCTTCCACATATGTGTGAACTAAAAGGTTTCCTTTTTGCCTCTTATTATAACTCAAGCTCAAAGATCTCATGATGCTTCAGCTTCCTCTGCATGTCTGCTGATTTTCAAACTGTTTCTGGTACACCCCTAATAGTCAACATAGTCATACATAACCAACAAGCATTTGCCATTATCCTCCTATCGCCATCTGACAGCTTCTCCACATATCCACCCTCCAAGACATGGATTGGACCCCACATTGCCTTACTAAGAGTTTGCTTCAACCTATTTGCCCATCTGGCACCAAGGTGTCAACTACTGGTCTTTATCCAAACACGAACACACAAAACTGCAAAGCAAAATACTCAACATGCACACCACAGACACAAAAAGAAAGGAAATGGTTTTTTGGTGATGTAAGATTGCTCGACCCCTAGGATACTTCTGCATCCTACAGGTCAAGCAACCTTGCATCACCCAAATAGTATGTGTGTTGAGCATGTTTGTTTTCTTTTACACACCCTGTTGTTTTGTTGTCCATTTGTCTGCTTTTTCTTGTGTTGTTTTGTATTTGTTTTGGGCAAGTGTTGGACTCACACAACCATATGCACCTTGCACCTTCAGTTCATGCACAACCCAAAGCATCTTATATGTAGTTTGTTGTTTTGTACAACCTGCACACTTGTTTTTGAGCACAGCCTGTTAGATGTGTTTTGCATGTAAGACTTGCTCATGCCCAATTGTCTATGCACCCTATGCGCTACTGCACAAGCCTCTATATAACATTTGCTTTTTGTGGTATCACCATGCATGTGGTTGGACTTCTGCCAGGAGGTGCCTAAGCTTCTGAATTGACTTCTATCATTCATGCCACTTTGCACCATGATCTTCATCCGCATGCTTGTCATCTTTGCAACAGATCCTATAAACCACATACTAAAATTTGGAAATTCTCTGAGGATAATTAGTAAACCCAGCAATTGATCCTTCAAGTTTGATGTGAGATTCTCATGTAGTATAATGCAAATTCAATAAAGGTTCTAGTTTCTTGCTTTTCTTCTGTTGCTTCTATTGTGACCTGCACATTCATTGCCGGTTGTTCATTTGAACCTTACACTGCTGCACCAACAACCCAAGTGAAAAGTATTTGAACTTGGTGCTCATAAATTGGATTTCACAAAAGATTGGTTCAGCCACCCAAGTCAGCTTACTTCAGCTGCAATGATCCACAAATTCTCCTACAACCCCTTACTCTTTGAGCAAATGAGATACTCCTTGATCTTGCTCTATCAAGTCTTCTTGCCAATGCAATCATCACAAGTCTGCACTATTAAATCTTGTTACTTTTATAGCATCTGCCTCTTCCAATCATGTTATTTTGTGGTAGCATTTACTCTTCTACAATATCTTTCTGGCAAGGAAAAGAATAAATACAAATTGGCATTAATAATTTGGACTGGATACACACTCAGGTGTTAGACTATGAACACTTGCCTTTCAAATGTTTCTTAACACAAATATGGCCATTTCCCCACGGACTTCCCACTCAAACTGGAAAGGATTTGCCGTGTAATGACGGATTTCAAAAAGTTCAAAGCAAGAAGAAAATTGTACTGTCTACAAGTAAAAAAACCCAGACCCACTAACTCTCATCACCATGAGAACTCATACAAATTTGCTACCCTTTCTTTTGAACAAGATAAAGATATTCAGTCAAATTTAGAGCCTGAAGAGGAGACTCAAGTAATCCCCATGAGAACTCATACAAATTTGCTGCCCTATCTTTTGGCCAGGATAAAGATATTCCATCAAAATCAAAGCCTGAAGAGGAGACTCAAGAAAAACTCTATAGGAAACCTATCACAATATGAGACTTGCATAAAAAAATTTAAATACCTCTCAATTGAGCATCCCACAAAACTAAATCTGAAAGACTATGATGATACTACTAAACTGAAGTAAACTCTAAAGAAGCAGGAATGAGGGGAGTCTCAATCAATGATTCTACACAAGGAATCAATGAAGGTGAACGATCAACAATTGTCTCTATAGGAGAAGGATAATCTAAAGAAACCTCATCATTTAAAGATGCAAAGCTCTCCAAAAAAGCAAACTCCTCAATAGTATCATAGTCATATGGTATATTGTCTGAATCATCAAGAGGTACAAGACAATCTAAAAAAGATCACCTATCTCCATATATCTCCCAAACTTTGGTCCAAAGAGAACAAGGGCACTCAATGTGTGCAATGGCACTCCAAGTGTCATCATCAACATGTAGACCAATCAATCCCATAACATGTTCATTTTTAGCTATTTAAGTTGAAAAACAAGACCATACAAAAGTGGCAAAAGATGAAGCCAACAAAGATGTTTCAAGATACCATCTCTCCATTGCTTATAGTTTCCCTTTTTTAAGATGATGAGAGAAGAATGAAATGAAAAACCCAAAATGAACTAAGATAGATCTCCAAATTACACAAACAGCAACCCTCAACAAAAATTAGAATCTCCCCAATAAGATCAATACTGAAAATGAAGCCCCCCCAAAACAACTAAACTCCTCCAAGTGTCAAGATGTCCAAGTTATCAATCCAGGTGCAAATATGCAGTAAGCTGAATAAATGATACCTAGGGCTGAATCTAGAAACAGTGCATGGATAGATCTAAAGAGCTCTTCAATTCCTTTCCAATGCCACAAGAATCATGAAAATCAAACAAACAAGCAAGAAGTTATGAGCTCATAGGTCAAAAGGGGATTTGGACTTCAATCAGCAAGAGAATGTACCAGCAGCAAAATCTAATAATGAGACCTGCGCCACTGGAAAGTATGCGGAACCAATTTTTCAACAACTATAAAAAATCAAAAATCCGATATCTTGACGAAAAGTTATGGCTTCTAAAAAAACAGCTCCTTTAGCAATCAAAATGGGCTAAGGGTGGCCTCCTAACGATTGGTTGACAACACCAACTGAAATGGCAAGATTCGGTGGAGGTTTGTTTTTTGCTGCTTGGGCAATGTGAAGGCTACATCGTCAATGGCAATGCCTAGAGACTAGCAAGGCAGCAACAGTGGCTCTCGTGCACCACCCATTTGGGATAAGCCTCCCCAAGCTAGCGATGACCAAGGGCCGAAGAACCCCGCAACCGGGCACTGCAATATTGCGCCTATTTAACCCTCACTTAATTTTTTAATTAAAAACAATTGCAAACCATACCTTCATACCCTCAACAATTGTGATGACACAAACTGACATCAAGTGTCGCTTGCATAGAATATTCTACCAATATGCTCCTACCAACTGTACCCAATACCTACCAGCAATTGCAATTGAGCCATACAATATGGATCATATGTATTCTGTATGATTGTACAAATAAGATTCTACAAAATTTTCAAACCCTAGCCAAAAATGGCCAAAAATTGTCACTAAAATATAGTGTTATATTTGAAAATAGGAGTTTTGGGCCTTTTAGACTCAATGGTGAGGTACATTTTGCTCAAAAATGCACCCAACAAAAGCTTTTGTTGAATCACCCTCAAATCTGAAAGGGGTTTACAGATCTAGTGCTCTAATACCATGAGTCACACGAAGACTCAACCTCTCAGAATCACCTACAAAGCCAAAGATAACCATCCACAAGAGAGTAGAGCAAGAGGATAATTTTTTTGATTATGGATGCAACAATGGTACAATGATCAATAATGGATCAATGATACTACATAATGGACATATGAGGCCTTGCTTATATAGGCAAGGTTGAGAGATTGGACAAGACAAGATTGTGACAAGTGTCTTAATCCTATGTCATAAGACAACTAAAGATAAGATCACATGGGTCCTAGAGACTTCTAGAAAAAATCCTAAAGCCCTAAGTAAACTTAACATCTGAACATGTATGAATAAGACCTAATAGTTGAAAAAAGGCACCTAAATCTTGCTTGAAGACCCAAAAAAACACTTCTTAAGGTTGCAAATATGGATAACCAGACTGAAACGATTGAGGATATCATTGCCCCTACTCCTTGGAACCAATTCCAACCATATTCCTAACAGATCGTCTACCCAACTGGGAAGGAAAACAAATCAAGATCAGAATTGAGGAAGCAAAAAATAATGTAGTGACTGAGACCCAAGCAACTCTAGAAGGTTTCTCCAAAAGCAAGAAACCCTCTAAAAAATTATTTTATTCTTTTGAAACTTTTGGGGTTTAGGTGGTTCCCTAAAGAAAAACTACCTCAAGGGTCTCATCAAAGACCATTGTCCTTCCTTGATTCAAATTCAAGAAACCAATCTAGATAAAAAAAAGTGCTTTCGACTCCTGGATACCCATGCGGAACAGATCTAATATGGAAGTTATCAGTGCCACCAGAGCCTTTGGACACCTCCTTACAGCTTGGGATATTAACAATCTCAATAAGATTGATGAGCATCAAAGTGAATACTAGCTTTCTTTAATTTATGAAGAGGAGTTCTCATTCATCTACATAAATGCATACACTCCCAGCTTTCCTGTGAGCAAAAGACAAGTTGGCTCTTTATTTTCTCCTTCATTAGGGAACACAAGCCTTGCGATCTGATATTTGTAGGTGATTTCAACATTGTTCTCTTTCCCTCTGAAAAAAGGAATGGCTCAAGAATCACAGATCCTTGTAGGGAGCATGTTAAAGATATTATTTATATAGCTGAACTCCACGATATCAAGCCTCTAAAGGGAAACACACTTGATCCAATTGAAGAGCTGGAGAAAACACCATTGCTGCAAAATGTGAGGTTTTTGATCTAGGAAGACATTCTTAACTTCTTCCTATAGTCACTGGCAGAAATATTCAGAGCACAGTTTCCGATCTTAAACCAATCCTTTTAAACAATGATCACAGCAAAAATAAGGACCCTATACCCTTTAAATATAATGTTGACTGGGTTTATTTGAATGGTTTCTCCTTGAAAGTTGAATGCAGCTGGAACTCTCGGTGCCCCTACAAGAATCCCCACGCTACTTGAAAGTTCAAATTTTCCAGATTCAAAGCAGATCTAAAAAAGCTTCTTTTATCTCTAAAACACCAAAATTTTCCTTTTTTCTCAGGCTAGGAGAAATTAAAGAACTCTTAAAAACAAAGATCCTTACAAAAGCTCTAAAATATAAAAGAAACTTTATTCTCTCTCGGCTGCATGAAAAAGCTAGGCACAAAGAAGAAACTAGCAGTTCAAATCCCCCATGACTTGGCTTCATGGGGGAGATGCTAATACCATATTCTTTCATCTCAAAATGCAACAACACTACCAAAGTATCACAGTTAGAGAAATTATGTTGGATAATGGCAATGCAATATCTGATAGAAAGGAAATTAAAGAGACCGCCCTGTGTATCAAACCCCCATACTGGAACCCAAACCTGAACCAGTATCTTGGGCTGAATCTGGAAGACTAATTAGATTCCTCACTTTCCTCTCTACTCCACCTACAAAAGCTTGATCTCTTGATCTCAGTCATGACAAGCTCACGAGAAGCTTTCCACAGTTTTTATTTGCTGTTTAAAAGGTGCAGGCATGTGGGAACACCCTGACATCTGCAAGATGACCGGATGTCCCCAATTTTAGCAAAAAATAAGGTGGCATCCCCTCAATGTCACCCTTTTTGAAGGGCACCCCAGTTTTGTCAAAAAAGTGGGGGACACTAGGGAATGTGATCCATCCCCGTCCTCAGAACATATGGGATGGGTGTCTAGGCCCCAGAGTCACACCCCTGGAGGACAGAGGTTTTCACCCTAATTTGAGATATTCATACATGAAAAATCAAAATAGAAAGACGTACTCTTAAACGTTTTTCCAATTGCAAGCGCCATGAAAGTTCCTCAACACGTTTCTCCAACTTGTCCTTGGCTTCTTTCAATGCTCCAGTCTCCCTTGCAGCCTACACAAGATTAAAAATAGCTTAGAGTAAATATTCTGTTTGAAAAAATAATATTAAGACACACAAGGAAATCATACAAAATATATATAATAAAAAAAGTGAATGAGAAATGAAGAAAGAGAAAAGAAATTTCTTGGACAACGAAAGCAAAGAACCTAACGAACAAGGTCTGATATTAAGAGATATATAAATAATAAAAAGTTGAAAGAGACCTGTCAACAAGCAAAGTTTTGAGGTGATGTCCACCTTCAAGCAATGTGTAGGTGCTAAATATTACAATTTACATCAAGCCAGGTATTCAATGAAATTATTGATAACTGACTATTAATCATAATTTAAAATGCCCAAACACAAGATAAACACAATGCTTACCATCTTTAGTTTTCTGAGCTCCCTCCTTGCAACCCTTGATCTCCAAGCACATTGGTAAAGAACTGCTGCCTTTTTCAGACTCTTGTAATAAGAATCAGCTCTATGCCTGCGCCATTGAGCCTGCAACCCCACCAAAATAAAATTGTAAATTATGATTTTGAAATAGCTTCACTTTCTTTACCACCAGCTCTAGTAGATTTGCATTAGTTGATGCCTCTCTGGGAGCTTGCACAAATCTGCTTCTTTGGGCAAGCAGGCAGATCACAAGTACAAAAATTTAGCGTAAAAGTCTTCAAAAATCAAATAGAATACCTGAATAGTAATTGCAGCTTTTGTTTGCCTCCTAAATCGAAATTCATTACGAGCAGCCATTGCACGTAATCCTGCTTGAACAACAATTGCCGAGAACCGCAATTGAGTGTATGCTTTCCTGGCATGATATCCACGTATATTTTTTTGTATTTTAACTGCAGCAGCTTCTCTCCTCATCTGCTCATAAAGTTTGCATGCTAATTTGCCTAAAACAATACAGAGAAATAGATAATTTAGTGATTTTCAATAATGAAAAACTGAAACAAAATTATTAATTATTTAATATCAGGTAATACAAGAATAAAAGAGAGTGATCATTCTCCCAATTGCAATTTATAAATTCTCAAGTTATAAAAAAAATATGCAGTAATATACCTCTCCATCGAGTCTGCACATTAATAGCAGCCTTGCGCAAGGAAAGAAATTCTTTTCGAGCAATGTATGTCCGAATTTGGCGCTGGATAACTCTCGCTGCATGTCCTAAAACCTCAGCTCTTCGGGCATCCAATTCAGCCATTTGTCCAGCTCTAAGGAAAACCTTCGTCTTTCCCACCTGTAAATGTGTTTAGAAACTGTCAGAATACTTACATTTTAACATGCCTCTGAAGCTTTCAACTCTATCTAACGACAGCCAAAGATAATGATTGTACAAGAGTTATTCATATTTTAAATTACATTTGGAATCAACTGATTATGATCATCTGCATTAAGGTGTAATCCAAGAATAGGTTTAGTGTGCTTACATTTGTAAACAAACACATAACAAACTAAATACCAATTTCATTTATGAAAAATAAGTTCCTATCAACATCCCCAGGAAACTTGGAATACAGGTACAGGAAGTACGTTACAGAAGTATATGAACAATGGTACAGCTAAATTACATTTACAGAGTCACCAAGAATCTCAAAATAACTTTTCCAGAAAAAAGATCCTGGCCTGTAAGGATGCCCCAAATGCACAACAGAAACTGAAACAATGGATCATCTATTCATACATTTGCCCATTTGGGGTGAAACTGTAACAGTCATTAAGCAGGGTATTAAAAGGCACCCCAAACTGTGTGATCTATCTCAAGGATATAGCATTGTGATAGGCACGGAGTTGGGACATAAGACATGTAATTTGGGGTGAGACCTTAGGGCCTGGTGATTGCAAGGGCTTGCCAATGGAGGCAGAGATTTGAAGCAGCATCAATATCAATAACACGGAGACAGACTGCATGGAAGCTTCCCCTGGCTCTTTCAACTAGTCATAGGGCCTTGAAGGATTTCTGCCACGGTTGTATGAAGAGGTTAATCTACACTCACCACCATATCCATAGCCTGTGTATCCTTGTTTGCAATCTAGCAATCCAATTGCTCCACCCAGGGTTCAGTAAGATTCTGAATATGCCTATTCAGGTACCCATAAATGCACAGCAGAAGATGAATATTACAGAAACTATGGAGCATAATGACCCTTTAAGTTACAGTTCCTTTGAGCAAAATGAAATTGAACAATGTAGAAAGTGATCATAACTTAGAAGAAGGAAATGCAGGTCTGACACTTCATTACTAGCATATAAAACATGGCATCATCACTAACATGCAACGTGGGAAACTTGCTAAATATAGCTTATACTGGTGGTCAATAGTACTTGAATGGGACAAATGACAATCTAATGGTAGCAATAGTTCATTTCTATTATCTTTAAAGAGATGTGAATAACAGTGCTTGTCCAGGCATTATGAATCTATAACTGTATAGGTTTTAGGCAAACCTGATAGCCTTTAAGACCTTTCTTGTCTAGAATCTTTTCACATGCAGTCTTCTCATCATAACTGTCATCAAGGAGAAGAAAAAGTCAATGGTTCAGTTTGAAATCAGAATTAAGATGCAATATGCAAAATTGCAAACATTTAATAAGGACCCAACGAAACCTAAACTGTGCAAATGGATCAAAGAGGCATACTTTCCCTCCAAAACTTCTGGGGCAAGAAGACCAAAGCGATTGAGAAATTCAAAAAATGTTCGTCTGGTAGGATACCCAGCACAACTGATCCTGATGGCTTCAAGGACACCCTACAACACATCAGTGAATACCAAAGAGTTATTCATCTCCATTCATAACTACTTGAAAAACATGACAGTTAATTCTTGAAAAAGCCAATTCATCTAAAATTGGTCAAATAGCACAAAGTACTTACTCCACATCTGAGCTGTTGTAGAACATTGTGATTTTCAAAAATGGAAGGTTTGAGAAGATTATTTGGTTTTACACATCTTATGTAGTGAGGTTCTGTTAAGCTCAATGTTTCCATTAGAGACTGCAATTGTTGCTGCAGAAAGAGAACAAATAAAATTAATTTCAATTCATATAAACAATGCTAGTAATAATAATGAGTCAAAGCACTTGCAGAAAAAACATCATAATGTGAAGCAATGATCAACATAAGATGGAGGTTAACAGCAAAAAGAAGCATGTGGACACAATGTCAACAGATCAATATCATGAAACAACAGATATGATATTTCCACAGTCCATGTAAGTGATTGAGAATGCTTCTGGTAATAGCTGTGTAGGTGTATTTTGCATCAATGTTTCATATCCCACTCCATGATCCATCAGCAGGATAAGGAAAATAGAATAATTTGCCACTGATAGAAAACACCTATAAATACATTTTACATCAATCAAAGAAATTTGAACATGTTGCAGTTGGATCAAATTTTGGACTCATCCCACCCCTCTGCTACAAAAATCTTCAGATTCTGTAATGGTTCAAAAAGCATAAGCCACTCATGAGGCATTGAACCATAATCCAGGGAATGCAAGTGGAGATAGAGCAATTCAAGATAAAGGAGGCAAACTTAATTCTTGCTTTCAAAGTGCTTTGCATTTAATTTCTTCTAGTTCATATCCCATTTGAAGATCCATTTGCCCAAATGTTGCATATAAGTTAAAAACTGAAATAAAAATAAGGATGTTCCATCCCATAGAAGTTCTTAGTGAACATGTAAGGGTAAGAGTCTAGAACTTTACAGAAAGAAGACTTACAAGGGATTTTATCAAGGACTTTTAAAACTTAAATTGGGGCCTGAGACTTATGCACTCATGGGAAAGACATTTGAAAATGAATTTGCTTGACATGAATTATGGTCATTGTGAATACACTGCATTGGATTTGCTACGTAGCTTACTCAGAATTGACCCCTATTTATAGAATATGGAAAATACCAGGAAATTAACGCCAAAGCAAATGGGAGGCAAGACCAAACTGCAACCTAGACCAAAATAGCTTGAAATCATATTGGTGAAGACTTCTTACAGACTTAATTTGTTTATTGGCAAAGTCCTGCAGATAGTCTAGGAATTAGTATTCTGTTATAATTTATCATGGATCACCAACCTATCCTTCTGTTATAATTTCTGAATCCTTCTCTCAAATTTCTAAAACAGGCCTATTACCTGACTTGTATATAGAACAATATTTAATAAATTCTTATAGTTTTATCAGAACAAGAAACATAACACTAAGCTACAAATAGAGCATAATATATATCATATATCTATGGAAACTCAAGCACCAAAATACCTTAAATCGTGTACCAATGGAAGAAAACTTCGAAGACTTCGAAGACTCCTCTGGGAGAGGAGGAAAAAGGCCTGCAACAAAAGAGCATTTTGAAGCATTCAAGAGGTCTTGATGCTCTGCTACTACGTAATCCTTGTTCTTATCAAGGAATTGATCCGCCTGATATGTAACCTGCACCAACATTAAAAGTAGATACATTAATAACTGGAAATTATAGAAAACACAGTACAAAATCAAATTGTAAGGGCTAAAGCCAACATTTACTTACATCACCAGCATAATGAACAATAGTGAAGTCAGTTCGAGAAAGTTTTGGCTTGTTGAAACGCTTGTTTTTCACAAATGTTGTGTAAAGCTTTTGTGCAAAAGTTTCATGTGTTGATTTTGGAAACATGCTGCAAAAACGGAAAACATTTTGTACTCATCCCATAAAAATGCTTTCAAGGTTAATAACTGCGAAAGGAAAATCAAAAAGTCACATAAGAAGAGCAAATATGCATACCAAGCTTCATCTAAGAGAGCAATGATTCCTCCAGGTTTCTGCAACATAGATCAAGATTACTAAAAGTAGAATAGGCATAGATAAGAAGCAATTCATATTGAAAGTTACATGGAAGTTTTTATTAGTAGAAGCCATTGTAAGAAAAAATGCAAGAGATACAGATTGTTCATTTTCCCTAAGCATAAAAATCTAACTGAACTTCGTAGAGCAATTACAATTATTACATATTAGTTATTACTGGTGTTAGGCTTGATATTTATTTCAGACTTTAACAACAATATGTGTTGGAATACAGCATTAAGATACCCTTTGAATACTCACAATTGCCTTTAGCAACAATGCATTTGACAAAATAAAAGATCCTCATAATTGTGATATATGTTCTAAAAGAGAGTTTTTGCAGTTAAATTCAGTAGATCAAAATGCAAAATGACACCTTAAGAAGGATTCAATGCATAACCTAAACATCGGTTTCATATTAAAATTCCATTGGGGAATTGCTTGATTTTCTGAACTCTAACCATGTCAAAGCAAAGAACTCTTCACCTTGAAAACAACAATGTGCAGCAAGAATCTCAAGACTTCCAAACCCACGTATTCATTAGTAGGCAATAAAATCTATTAACCAATTAACATAAATAATATACAAACTCCATAAATCAACAAGTATCTATTGCATAAAAAAATAAAAGCTAGCATTCGAAGAGGCCAAATTAAACATCAATAAAGCATGTGAGATAACTCCTGAGCAAATAAGCATCTAATACTATTTTCATTGAAAAGTTAATGACATTTGGTATGTGTTCCACAGCGATGCAGATCTGGCACTCAATACCTTAAAGTTAAACACCATGTACCCATATCGGGAGATGGACCAAGGGCCACACTAGGGGCATCCTGGAGCCATCCACATTGACAAGGGATGGATTGGCATCTTTTCTACTCGGCCTCCCATCCACATTCCAATGGGGACACAAAAGGAATGACATTGCATCCCTCGAGGCACAATTAGGTGTCCCAATAAAATAAAAAATAAAAAACACCACTAACTAAACCTAGCCCTAAATTGTTTATAACCACCTAAAACCTGCATACATTTTATGAGAACCTAAACCCAACACAGATTTTATGAGTTAGCATGATGTTTGTGTGTTCTTCATGTCACTTTGAGATTAGTGCTAGACAAAACAATTATTAACAAATACATGCCAAACCAACATCTTTATGCAATGAGGAATGTGATACATTTCTGTATTGTAACCTACAATTTTCATTTTGACAGTCTACCAATATTAATGAAAAAAACAATGATTGCTTAAAATTTCCCCACTGTTAAATACTAAGTTGCCGAATCGGGTACGGGTACATGGGTACGGTACGCCGATACGGCAAAAAAAAAATTTGGGGGTTGGGTACGTTTGGGTACGTCCGTACAAAAAGATATAAAAATCATAGATATATACATATTTGTAACCTAAAAAATAAAAATAAGAATTAAATTTGCTAAATAAATTAAATTATTGTATTATATATATTAAATTATTATATTATTATATTATTAATTAATTATATATATTCAATATACAAATTAAATTATTATATTATATATTTAATATATATTATGAATGTATGAAATAATTTAAATTATTTATTTTATATTTTTAAATTGTGTATATTATATAATACTAATTATATTATTATGTTAATAAATAAATTAATAATAATACATATATTATAGATTTAAATTAGAATTTATAATTATAAAATTATAATATAATAATAAATTTTTATTTTTTTAATGTAAATCATAAAAGTTTTAAGTTTTAAGTTTTAAATTTATTCTCTGTAAACCAAGAAAAATTTTAAAAAATAAACAAAGACTTCTCCGAATTGGGAATTTAAGTCAAATGATTTCGGGTGGGAATTGGTTCTGAAAGCACTGTTTCAAAAGAAAGAACATGTTTGAAACAAAATTATCACACGCAGCGGTAGGGAAAAATGAGATGTGCCTCCAACTGCGTCGAACCGCTTCATGCCTGCAACTCCACCGTGGCTCCAATCACCCGCAACCGCGTCGTTCATGCAAAACTTGTTGTCTGAACTTGTTCGTCTCTGCAAAACTGTGTTTAAACTCCTTGTGTTCTTTTGCAGGGAAAAACAAACGAAAATGACAAATGAAATCTGAGTTAGGGTTTTCGTGTTTCATTTTTCATGCAAAACAGTTTATGAACCTCATGCCAATTGCCTCAGAATCGCTGAAAAATGGCACATCACTGTTGGAAATCACTCGGATTCGTCAAGTTGAAGACTGAAACATTTCAGCCTCCTAAATCACGAATCCAGCTAGATTCCACGGAGATTCCAAGAAGAATACAATTCCGAGATGTCCCGTACCCAGAATCGGCAGGGTAAAGCCACGATTCCGGTAACTTAGGAACTTAAATATGTTTTGTTTTGAAATCTGTGAGTTCTATATTGTGTTCTTAAAGTTTTTTTTACAGATGTTACCTTTGCTGTCCACATTTTCCTAGGATTTGAGGTATACTTCCAATTGCCCCTTTTTTAGGTCCCCCTGTTTTCTTGTCCCTCAATAAACAGGACTTGGCATAACATGGTGTTCATACAAATCTCTATGGTCTTAAAAAGTAGAAGGTTGCCAAATATTTTCTAAAGCATCTGATAGGGGCAAATGAAAGCAGCAGCCCAATCACCAATCCATCTAATAGACATTAGAACAAACAATCCCAATTTATTTATTCTATTTACAGCCTGCTGAGAATGGCAGCAATACTCCAATTGTTCATCTATGTCATTTAATACTTGGAAAAGTTCTGTATAAATCTGCTCAATCAATCAACAGGTGAGTGTCCTAACTTGTACTCAATATAGTACATGTCCTTGTACTAGAATATAGAATGTTGTTCTGTAGGAATCATAGAATCTGCAGCCCTAAAAATATTTCATGAGACACTTGAGTTTGAAAGGCTTAACATGAGTTATTTAAAAAATCAATCATTACAATAATTGTATTACCATCTAGCTCTTCATAGAAAACAGAAAGAAATAGACAGAACTAAAACGTTCATAGAAAATAGACATACCAACTAACTCTCTTCAACAGCAAAATGACTCGGCTATATGTTAAGCTAATATATGTCAACTATAAATTAACAGTATCTATCACCAGAAAATACCAAGAACTTATCAATCGTCACCTCAACAACCCACCATTGGGAAAATGATTCACCTATTTGTTAAGTCAAAATACATTGACTGTAAAAACCACAGTAAAATAACACCAGAAATTACCCAAAAAGTAAAGAGGCAGCAGTAATAACCTTCTCAATAAGATCCAATACATCTTGATTATCTACAAATTCGATGTAACTCCAATTAATTTCTTCTCTCGTGTACTCTTCTTGCTCCATTTTAAAAACATGCTGCAAAAAATGTACCAAGAGAGTAAAACCAGCAAAAGAACAACAATTTACTCTAAAAATCAACCTCGACCATATTCTTAATTCAAGTGAATTATTATAAAAACGTGATCTGAAAATTCTCTAACCTGATTGAAATGCTGTTGCAACTTCTCATTCGTAAGATTAATGCAGAACTGCTCAAAACTGACATACAAAAAAAAAAGAGTTATGTAAAAGACCTGAAAAAATATGCAGTGGAAATCATATACTAATCTACAATTCACAAATTCAAATTTCCACCACTCTAAACCTACTTTAGAGAGATAACACACTTAAAACAAACAACAAAAAACATGAATTTGAGATTTTCTGAGCCAGATTGATCAGAAATTCACACACAACACAGAGAAATCGGACTAACTTAATCAAATAGACCTAGAAGTTGGCAATTTTCAGTTTAAAAACAAGTTGGCAATTGCAGCAAAAGTACCTTTAAATTCTCACAGAGACTCAAATACACCTAGAAGTTGTTTTCAAGAAAAAATCTTTAAATAGTTTTATAAATACCATTTTTCCCATGAACAAGATGTACCTGTTGTGTTTAAAGCTCTCAAAACCATATATATCAAGAACTCCAATCAATGTCTTTGAGTTGGGATCCTGTCCTATTGAACTGTTAATTTTCTCCACAATCCTGTCAGCAGCACAAATGTATTCTTATTACATATAAACCTAACTTAGAATTACCTAAATGTTGGGATTCAAACATGTTTTTAGACTGCCATATTAAATTGAAAAATTAGACAGACAAGCCAATCTATGTTCCTTCTTTGTGCTAGAGATGGCATTCTTACCAGTCGAATAACCGTGAGTATATTGTTTTTGCTAGGGCATCCCGGTTGGTTGTTGCAGCCACTGGATCAAGAGACATGATGATTGTTTCCTCACGTGTCACCATGGCACGTTTGCAAAGAGCATGCTCCAAACCTTGGGCATCACACCTACAATATTTTTTTTTGTTATTATTTGGCACCAATTTGAATGCCAGCAACTGAAAATAATTGACACACATACAAAAGGTTTCATAAAATACATATTTAAGAAACTGCAGCATACATGAGAAGTTCAGCTGCCATTTTCAGATGAAAAAGTGATTGGTCATCTTTAGGTTTTGAAGAGTCTATCTCGTTCCCCTTGGTGAAATTAATGTTACCCAAATGCAAGATAGCTGCCACAACTCGAAAAATTGCATCCTGAAAAGAAAGCCATTACTTTAATAGGATATATAGTCATTCAACATTTAATATTATATCTACTTGCAGTTGGAAAACACCATTTTCTAAAGACAACCAATGCACCTGTTCTTCTGGACCAATACCCACAACATCCATGGCCCTTCTGGTTGCAAGATACTCTTCAGCATCACTAACACCATCCAATTTGAAACAATTGGTTTGATTGAGATAGTGAAAGGATCTTGGGTCACTCAGCTTGTATTTCTCAATATCCTGAAAGTATCAGAGCATACAAATTCAACTTTGTAAACTACAATTGCTTGTCAAAATCAATTAATGGTGTTATTACACATAAAAATAAGCAGTTTAAATATGAGTCACAGCACCTTAAACAATATAGTAAGAATTTTCACTAAAAAATATCACAGACAATATAGCATGCCTGAGGTGGAGCAGCACAAAGTAGGTAGAAACAATGATAATTTCTCTCAGGATCTGATACTTGACAAACTCGGGACCTTTCAAGAAGGTATGTCCTTATAGCAGCTCCCGAAATCCTTCCATTTCTGTCAAACTGAAGCTCAACAAATTTCCCAAAGCGACTGCAACCATGAACACTCTTCTCACCTCAGTCTAGCATAGGCTAGGAAAAAATGGAAACCATAAGAGAATTTCAATAGAACATCGAACCACTAACAATGCTCTTGCTTTTCCCATGAAAAGGCATATAGCCATCCTTAAGCAGATGCATTACTGATTAAACAGATAACTTTTGCAATAACAATATTAGATGATCAAAAAGCCTTCACCTGGAATTGTTATTTCTGACTGTTTTGGCATTACCAAATGCTTCAAGAACAGGGTTTGACTGTAAGATTAAAAAAACAAAGTATTCAGAGAAAAATTAAATGGTAACACTGCAGTCCTAAATTATTACACACTAAGTGATACAACATCAAAAAACTTTCTGGCCTTGAATCATAGATGCACAAATGGCATTCATCTTACTTCTAGAACTTGCTGCTCAACTGTCCTTCCTTCCATTGCAGCTCGACCACCCATGAATGCTAAATAACGCATGAGCATTTTCGTGGTTTCTGTTTTACCAGCACCACTTTCTCCACTGACTAGAATTGAGTTGCTTTTTCCCTCATTAATCATAGCCCTGTGTTTGGAAACATTTAAAACCAAATTAAATGTCAACCATATGCTTGCACTTTATTCAAAAAACTGCGAGATGGATGGATCATAGAGGATCAGACGCTTTACCTGTAAGCAGCATCTGCCACTGCAAAAACGTGAGGATTTAGCTCTCCAAATGTTGCTCCCTTGTATTGTTGCATCATGTGTGTATCATATAAATGAGGTAGTCTTGTAAATGGATTGATTGCAATCAATATATTTCCTGTATATGTCTGACAAACATTGTATAATTCCTATCAGACAAAACTGATACAAAAAAAGACAAACAAGAATTTTATTCCTTGATATTATAAAGAATATATGCAACATATCAAACTTTAAAAATAAAGGTATCAATTACTTAGCATCACAAACTTATAAAATCATTAAACTGTGGTCTATAAAACCATTTATTAGAATGAATATCTCAAATCCTCAAATTTAAAAGAGAAGTTATTAAAAGACATAGCGTTTCCACAGTCCATGTTAATATTCAAATTTAAAATAGAAGAAATTATCATAAACTGACAACTTACATATATTTCATTGAGTTCATATCTAGTCTTTAAATTTTGCAGAACTCCTGGCTCATGTAAATAGGAGAGTTTTGTCATATCATCAACTCCAGCCGGAGGTGCTTCTGTATCCTTTGGGTACACATTTGCCAAATTAACAGACACCTGTAAACAAACAAAAACATTTGCCATATGCTCCAAATTAATGCACATGATGATTAAAGTTCCTGGTAAATCGCCAATGATTTTACTGCAGCTTATAGAAAAACACAATGCAAGTAAATGCTTGAATAGATTCAACCATTCAGCAATATAAATGAAACAAATGCCTATATTTGCATTCCAAGTTTAATGGAAGGGTGCCAAAAATTTGATACAAGTTAAAATGCCCACTCGTTCTAACTACTGATCATGTCCCATATAAAAGACTCATCCATTCTGCCAAATAACCCAATGCTTGTCACTCTTCAAACTGTTCTTTATTTGAAAAGCACTGTAGAATTTACCATATGTAACTCGTGACAGTACAATGTACATCACTTTGAAAACCAGTCCTTTACAACTAAAAAGTTAGGTCAACACAATTTACATATTTAAAATGTTGTCACGATAAAACAGGATTCCTGCACACCTAATAAAAACTGCACATTATCATCACCAAATAGTTGATTCAACACAAGCCCTTACCTTCTTTCCAGCGGTAGTCTGAACTTCAGCCTTTTGGCCCAGAATTTTAATAACTTCTCCATCAATCCAGGCTATGTCTGGGTCTTCTACCCATACATGGGAACCTACTATTATGTTGACAGGTGCCGCCTGCATCCAAATCAGGAAGGAAAAGTAAGAATATCTTCAGTGACTACTAATATAATTCCATAAAACAAACATTCTAAACAAAAGTATGTCTTAAATTGACCATGTAAATGATTTAACCAACATTGAAATCAGAAAATTATAGATATTCTCTTCAAAGATCAGACACCAACTTTACTATACATGTACACAATAAACAAGGAGAATATTTGAGTTTATTCATCTACAAATGTATTAATGAACGCTTGATAACTCAAGCCCAATGATAGGAAGGTTGAAACTGCTATCCTAGTTGATTTGATATATGGTGCAATGTTTCAAACTAGCTAAGTTAAATTGGTTTTTCCATTCTTTCTAGAGGTGAGAAGTCAGGTCAAATTCAATTTATACATGCTAGAATTTGTAACACAAACTGCCTACATTGAGTCAAATTTGAAATCCATTATGAACAAGAATGCATTCTTGAAGTCAAACGTACCTTAAATAAGGGATGCACCTGGGTCACGTAACAACGATATCGAGGTAGTTGGCATAAATTCCCATCTATACGCAAATTTCAGCCTTAAAAATTGAATATGGCATGAAAAGGGTTCTATGACATTATGCATTTGTATATCATATTGTAGAATAGATTCATTATGTTATTTTAAATATTTTTAGACAATTATTTCCTAAATTATATTATATGCTTGCCTTCCGCTTGAATTCGACCACCAATTCTTAAAAATATTAAATGGTCATCTTAATTAAAAAAATACTTTAGCAGCCCTTTAAGGCCCTTTAAAAGTACTTTAAACACCATCATACCAAGTTATTGCATTCTGAGAAGTGTGGGGCTGCCTTTGAAATTGGCACTTTTTGGAGCAAATTTATATTGTCAGAAAATATAAAAATATGTATCTCAAGCATGCCTACAATTGAGGTAAGATGTGAAATCAACAGCAGATCAGAGACAATCTAATTCTAATCTTCATCAGGTTTTATTGCAGATCAGAGCGCTTTTTGCATAGGTCTCTATTTGTAAACGAATTGCGTGTGTCTCTATTTGTAAACTATTTAGCTCATATAATGTCTTTATGACTTTAAAATACAAAATCTCTGTTCCCGATATATCCAATAAAAGATTTCTCTCTCCAACTCAAAGGAAGGATTCTCTCTAAAAGCATCTGGTTTTCCAAACAGCTTCAATAAGCCGGCTTCGATCTGTTCGTCTGTGATTGCCATTACAATACCAGTGGTCAACAGCCACCAGTTCAATCACCAATAAATACTTAGATATCCTAGCCTCAATATTTCGGTGAGCTTGCTGGCAAAGGTTGTGATTAGAGGGCCCAAAATAACAGACGTCTCACAAAACATTTTTTCTTCCATGTCTTTAGGACACAAATAATAACGACCAAATCAGGATTCGAACAGAAAGCCATCCATAATCCTATCATTCACAACCCCAGGCCTCCTAGCTTACCAAACTAAATACTTTTCAGTGTCTATTTTCTGTGCGTCGAATTAAACTTAACTGACAGTCAATCAAATGAAGCAATATCAAAAACTAAAACTTTGAATCATAACTTTATCCTCGAAAACAATATATAACATCTTCAACAATTTTTAAAAAAAACAGAACTCAAAGCAAAAACAATGCAGACATTTGCACTTACCATTGCAGAGATTTATTCAGTAGTCCAGGAAAACCGCAAATTAGGATGAAACTGATAGGGGAATCGGCCGGAAGCACAGAAGCCCCAACCTTCCCTGCAATTCACAAACGGCTACAACGGAACCTCCGATCTTACCACATAAGCCTCCGAATCCTCGCCTTCCGCAGCTGAAAAACTCGATCGCTGATCCAAAACACCACAACAACCACTATTTCCCACAATTTCGCAATCTTTGCCCGCCCCGATCATGAGTTCTTGATTTCCGCTCGTATTTTTTCCCCGATTGCAGCCGTTTACGTTTTACGGCAGCTTCACTCGAGATGTCCCTAAGGCGATAATTGCTTCCCTAAAGGCATTAAATTTTCCGCCTGAGCTCCTGGATAAGGCAAAAGTAGCTTTTGTTGCTCCAAAAGGCCTGCGATTCGAAAGGGAAAGCTTCTGCCCTTCAATATAACAGATCCACCGCACAATAAATATATCGATTTTCAATATATACCTAGAAATACCTTCTTTCTCTACTCTGTTCGTCTGACAAGCCAAAAGCTCTCCTTTCTCTCACAAATGCCTTCTTTGTTTCTAAACTGTTAATGTGAGAGAAAACTCGCCGCATAAAGTTATAGAGACCATAATCATTTTACACACAACACGAAAAATAGCCATTTTACTTTCATTTCAGTATTGAAAATGATTTTTCTATTAATTAACAATGACATTTAAATCTAAAGCGATCTGAAAAAGGTTTACAGGGAGAGAAAATTTACCGTATTTACCGCCCAAGATTAATCGTCAAAACCCCCAGCGTGAAAATCTCCACTTTACCTCCATTTCAGTAAGAAAAAACATCTCCATAATCATCATTTACTTAATTTAAAAAAACATATCCCTGTAAACAGCCCCCACAATAAATACTAAAGAATTTAAGACAGGAAAACTTTAAGATTTCAGTCAGCCAAAAACCTCCGTCAAATTTGACGGAGCAATGCTTTCCGTCTATTCGTCAAATGCAATGGGGTTTCTCGATTTGTTTGTTGCAGTACACCAGATTTAGTGTTTTTGCCGTTGAGCAAAATTATTCGTCGCGCATATACCGGCGATTTTGTTTGTGTTGTAAGTAACGGCGTTGCTGCTTGTCGTGTGACAGAGAATATTGTCCGACGGTAAATTTTCCCGTTATGAACAGAAGCGCATTTTGTGTTAGTTGGCGGCCCGGTTTGAAAAACGTGCAATCTAAATTTTTATATACCGTGTTTAGCTAATAAAATAGTTGGAAGCAATATCTGATATTTATTTTATTTTTTTATTTTTTTAATTATTTAAGGTGCAAGGTTTTAAGAATTATAAAATTTGAGAATATTCGAAAAGGAATTATAGTGAGGTGGAAATAAAATAAAATTAGTGGCATAGAAAGAAAGGGGATTTAAACAGCACCGACCATAGGCCTTTTTGGCCTTATTTAAAATTCGGTGTATTTTGCTTCTTATGTACCTTTTATACATACGCCGCCTCCTGCCTCCCTACGTTTGCCACCTCCGAAGTCAATATTAATTGGATATCTTTATTGGAAAGGAAGGTCCCTTTTAAGGTGTAGAATGTATGGCGTAGGGTAATAGATTTTGTTGTTATTTTATAAACTTATAATTAAAATTTGGTATTAAATGTTTTTGTAATAGTGGTTTGTATATTTAAGTTTTTTAATTAGTTTTGTAATAGTGAGATTAGTGTAAAAAGATTGTTTTTTTTTTATATATACTATTTTTTATTTAGTTTTGTGTTTATTTTGGTGGAATGTTTTATATGTAATTATATCAAGTGGTATACTATTATATTAGGTTTGGCTTATAGTTTCATTTTATTCATATCTTTTTTTATTTTTCTTTACATTTATTTTCAAAGATTTGTTATTTATTCATCTTCATTTGCACTTTCTTCTATACATATGCTCTATGTCTTGTTGTTGTTTTATCCCAAGGTTCATTTATGTTTGGTGTGGGAGTGACTTGGTTTGGTATCATGGCCCACAAGAATGAGTCAAAATTTTACTTTCAAATTCAATTGCAATTTTCTCACCCCTTTTTACTAGTCATTATTAGTCAACTTTAGATGCATTGGGCAGCATATTATATTTTGGTCTTTAAAGAATTCAATATGTTACTAATGCACATGAGAATATGTTAGGTTTGGGAATAAAAAGAACATCTAGAGCGCACTTTGATTTTCTAAAGGATAAAAGAAGTGTATTTGCATAGAGGTCATTTGCATGTTAGTGAATGTTGTCTTTGGTATTCCATGTCGTCATTAATACAACCCACTAAAGGGGTGACCTAAGAGAGCATGATTACGTATTGAGTTAGCAATCTCTCCAACAATGTCCCTAGACACCACCTTAAGACATTTAGCTACCGATAAGGCAAAGGCAAGTTGGTTTACTAAAGCATATTTTCATATTATTTTTATGTGGCACAATTTCTATTTATGAATCAAACCAAGGTTGCACTAATCAAGTTGACCTTGTAACACTCAAAGATTGAATCACCAAAAATTCTAAGATTATATAGACTTGTTGGAAATGTGTTGTATATTTTTCATGTTTTATAGTCAAATGGGAGAACCACTAATGATAAAAAAAATATTGTAAATGCACCAACATTTTTTTAAGAAAAAATCTTGGTGCTTTTATGAGTTTTCTATGTTTGCTTGTGGTTTTAAAGCATTCATGCAAAATGCAAGACCATTTGATGTGCTTATTAATATTTGCACATGCATTAGCATTAAGTAAGAATTTTATTATTGTATTGTGAATGGTTCTATTTTTATGCAATAAGAGAAAATGCAAGACCATTTAATGTGCTTATTAATATTTGCACGTGCATTAGCATTAAGTATGAACTTTATTATTGTATTGTGAATGGTTCTATTTTTATGCAATAAGAGAAAATGTCATTTGTTAGGTTTTTTACTATAAGATTTTTTTCTTAAGTAAAAATGTGTGATTGTTTTCTCTTTCATTCTATTATTGTTTCAGATTTTATATATTTTATATGTATTGATTATATTGTATAATTTTATTGAACTTCCTTTTCTTATAATACTATGGTGCAATAATTAGATTTAGGAGATTAATTTTTGGATAGTAGCAAAAGCATTCATGTAAATTATAAAACTATTTAATGTGCTTATTAATATTTGCACATGCATTAGGATTGAATTTAATGTGCTTATTAATATTTGCACATGCATTAGGATTGAGTATGAACTCTATTATTGTATTATGAATGGTTCTATTTTATGCAATAAGAAAAAATATCATTTGTTAGGTTTTTTTTACAATAAGAATTTTTTCTCAAGTAAAGATGTGTGTTTGTTTTCTCTTTTATTCTATTATTGTTTTCTCTTTCATTCTATTCTTGTTTTAGATTTCATATGTATTAATTATATTGTATAATTTTATTGAGCTTCCTTTTCTTATAATACTATGATGCAATCATTAGACCAAGGAAATTAGTTTTTGGATAGTAGAAAATGAATTCAACATGACATCAACAGTATTTCTACATCATCGATCATAGAACTAAGTACCTCTAATCATTGCATTTAATTCTTATACATTTATTGTAATTATAAATCATAGCTAATTAATCTAGGTTAATTGTGTGCTTATTGATTATGTTTGTTCAATTAATCTAGACTATTTAGGTCAAGTATTGTATTTCTTTACCTTTTTTAACTTGAAATTTTCTTACATCTCTAGGTTTGACCTTAGGTTTTATTCCTTCTACACTGGAGTTTTAAATTTGAGGTTTACTTTTTATTATTTATCCTATTTTTAGATTTGACTATAGTTGATTTCCCATTACTATTTCATGCTTCATAGCTTTTGCTTTTTCTAGGATTTGTGGTTTGTGATCTTGATTTCACCTACCCTACCCACCCTTGATTTAACCCCTTGTATTTTTATTTTCAAACTTATTTTTTTTATTATATCCTTTTCAATTTGGACTTGTCTCAGCTTTGGATTCACCTTTTTCATCATTTGTTCATCATATTTTGATTAGGGTTTGAGCTTGCATAGTAATACAACACTTTGATCTCAGACTACCCAAATTTGATTATTAACCTTTTTTTTTATTTTTACCAATCCCTAACTCGTTCATATCTAATTTATCCATACATAGTGGAGTTTGGTCTTTTATAGTTAATATTCATTAGACCCATACCGCCCCACACTTAGATTATGCTTCATTAAAAGATCATTTATCATGGATTATTTTGACTCTTTATTTTGGGATTATCTTTGTACTATATCACAAATTATAAGGTGTTATCATGCTTTATTAATTCTTATCGATTGATCCTCAATGATATGGCATCCTTCTTCCATATTAAGGAAATAAATTGCATGTTCCATGAATGAGTTATTTTCACACATACCTGTACCCCATCCTCTTTCATGGACCTTGTCATTGTTTTTCCTTTTCTTTTGAGAGGTTTTGCCTCAAATGTCACATGATTCATGATGATATGCTTTTTGATTAACACTATTTTGTATCTCATGGTACTCATGATAGTGTCATGCCTAGTGGCACATTATCTAATGATATATTGCATTAAGATATTAGTTCATTTATATCACATATAGATGTTACAGATATTACATTACCATTTTGTTCATTACATGATATTATTACTCTTAGCGATGAGTTAAGCTACATGATGATTTTGATGCTTCTACTAGTGAATCTTCACATGTTAAATCATTTTTACTTATTGATTATGAGTATTTAGATAATTATCTTATTTGTTGGTGAGTTTAGACTTCATTTGGGTGGTAGTAACAAAAAATTGTTTGATTCATGTCATACTTATTATTCATCCTTCCATGATTTTTCATGTGATTCTTAGGTTATTCTAATATTGGATCCGGACCAAGTTCTACTCATGATTTTTGGACTTTCCCTTCTCCTATCCCTTTCTTAGTAGATCTCATGGATTTTTCTATGCATCACATGATGATATACCACTTTTTATGGAGACCCTTATTTGGATCTTTTTATGTTCTTTTATGATTTATCGAGTGACTGTAGAACCCATTCCTATATGCCTTCTATAAGCAAATATGTGGTTTACACATACAAGATAATATATCTCATGGTGATCATAATTCACAAATCAAACCAAGTTCATTAAGAGAATTGACTACATTAGATAAAGAATGAAGAGCACTTTCAAGTGCTTCTGTCACTACAAATTTGAAAACTTGAATGGGACTAGATGAGTTGGTTTCTAGAATCTAAACTCCACCTCAGACAACTCTCTACCTGAAGATGACAGTGCAGGTCAAGGATGATAGTGCAACACATTAGCGTCTCTTTGGTGAGTTGGCATTCGTATGACCAGAAAGCATGAAATACAATGCAGGAAATGAGAAAACCTATAAACTGTTTAGCTAACTAAATTCAATGAAATGAACAAAATGATAAAATATGAGAAATAACTATGTAAATGGTAAAGAAGGTAGATGAAAGTAAGGGTGACGAAGATGAACTCACTGAGAGTCTAGTTCTCTAGCGAGCTCCATGCACACATACACCTACACACAACCAAGAAGGGAAAAATGTTGGGGTTGTATAGGGGTTTGTCTCAATCAAACCCCCACTTTGGTGTTTCCACCTCCATGGACAGCTAGAAAATCCACGAAGTAGAAAATGCGATGAAAGAAGAATATCGAACACTACAAAAGATAAAATGCTACTCTATCAAACCACAACAAGAAAGGATAGTGAAGCAATACCACCTCCACCCAAAGGCACTCAAGGCCAATGAATGGATAATGCAAGAAAATGAGCTTGGCAAAGTCGACAAGGTTATAGCAGTGATGAAGGGAGGTCTCGCAAGACTCCAAGCTCACAGCTTCTATGGTAACACCACACATACAAAATAGAGTTGATGGAGTAACAAGCTATTGTAATGCTCAATGGATGCCCAAGAGTTCAAGTGAATAGCAAATATTGTGAAGAAGATGAGATATATTGATCAAGAGATGCTAAAGAGATGGATTGATAGTGAAAATTATGCATTTAAAGGAAGATTAGGAGGGAAAGAGCCATTTTTGGGCCGACTGGTCGACACAGAGGCATTATGCTTCATGCCCAATGGAGAACGTAACATCCCTATGGACACCAGAGGAAGGAATTTGTTGGGGATGGTAGTGCGTCATGTAGATGTCCATGCACCACGCTCGCGTCCTCGACAAATATTCCCCCACTAACACACAAGAAAAATGCCAAGTGGATGGAAGGTAGGTGAGTGATATAGAATTATCTAGTCGGATTTGATTATTCTAAAGTAGGGGATGCAAAAGGGGAATTTACACGAGGGGTGCAAATTCACTCCTATACAATTTTTCCCTGTTTAGTGAGCACGAGTGTCAATGAGTGCTCGATAAAGGAGATCGAAGAGTTAGAACTGTATGCTTGAACCATTGAGGAAGAAGATCACAATCTGGCGAGCTCAAAAGTGCGAGGTATGCAAATAAATCCATAGGTACTCTCTCTTTAGGAGGTTCAAACAAAGGACTTTGTAGCTTCTCAAAGCTATAGAGTTGAAAAGAGTAAACCAAAGGCTTGTAGACCAATGATGGACAAATCTCATAGGATGCAAGCACTTCACAGGACCTCGGACCTACAAAGAAGGCACCCCCAAGGTACTCTCTCCTGAAGGAAGCTTAGTGTAAGGGGACTTTGTAGAGTCAGACTGGAAAGCAACTTCATAGGTGCACCTACAAAGCAACATGTTAATCTGTAGATAAAACATGTTAGAAAATAAAGAGCATCCACACAAGAAAACAAGCAGACAATCAAAAAATTGAAGAGCTTTCAAAGGGGTCCCTTGGGAACCCTCCAAAAGAAGAGGGGTCCACTCAAGGGATGCATTATTTGAAAGTGCAAGAGGATTTTTTTATAAATCAATTCAACATCAAGGAATCCTTTCGAAAGATGTTCACTTCTTTAAGGAATTTGAAAGGAATAAAATGCCTCCTCGTTAGGGGAAGGTCGATACTTTGCCCATAGGAAAAGTTGCTCTCTCCTCGGAGGAAAGTTTTTCAAGTTATTTCTTCGCAAACCCATGACTTGGGAGGCAACACTTGAGATTCACTACTAGGCTCACCAAGTGACTTGGGAGCAATGACGAACTTTGGGGATGCCATAACTTCTTTCATCACTAGGATGACAAAAGCTAACATAGGACCACCCTCTGAAGAAGGTGGACTCCTCTTTCGACCCGCATGGCTAGTGGGGTCATCCTCCATATTCCACTTCATCGGAGGATGAGAGATCCCTACAAATGAGGCAAAAGGCATGGAGGAGGAGAAAATTGTGGCGGACACCACCAAGGTATTCAGCATGTCCACGAGCTTAAGGAACAATGAGATGTTCAAGAGGGACATCAAGAGAGGAGGCTTGATCGAAGCAGAAATAAACATCTACACCTTTTTAGGGTTAGATGTGTTTACACTCGTAGCAAGAGTCAGAAGCAACATTGAGGCTGATTGAACTGAATCAAAGGGGATGTGAGAGGAGGACACAACAACAGGCTCTAAAATAGGGGTGATCGACTCCCTTTCCTTTCTTTATAGAGTGGCCTGCTCAACAGCCAAAGCCTTTCATCGACGCTTGTGCTCACGTGCAAGGTGGTTCTTGTGACTCTAAGAGCTAGAGGCCAAGAGGCGAGATGGAACATAAGGCTCCTGCTTGACCATCGAAGTGTCCATCATGATCGTTTTTGATAGAGGGAGGGACTTTTGGACAAGAGCAAGAAGGGGAGACTAAGAAGAGGTTGGAATAATAGTAGGGGGAGTCGGTTCAAATCTCAAGCATAGAGGACTCCCCACAAGGAGCCTTCCCTTTACCATTCATACCAAGCCAAGGGCCCGTGGGTAAGGTAGGAAGGTTGAATATCTGAATCTTGGCCTTACACCAAGCAGGTACCATCAGACTCCTTATGCGAAAACCAAGGGTAGTCACCTAAAGCGCCTTTTAGGAAGGGAGGTAGAAGTGATGCCCTGAGGACAGGTAGGTTTCTCTTTTCCCTTTCGAGAGTAGGAGGCAACTTGTTGCTGCGCTACCAGAGGAGTCACTTTTAGCTATCCTTTTCCCTCAGTTTTATACTTTACATAACTTAAGTAAAGCAGTTATGTTCTAGGAGGGAGCAGACTGAACAGGGTGAACCAAAAATGATCCAAAGAATAGCCCCCACAAGATACCAATGGTTGATATCCAGTGTCATGCATAACATGCACGACACATTCATGGGATAACTTCAAACATTTGTGAATAACAAAAGAAATTTTGCTCATGGAAGCTAGCCACGAGATGGCCAACTTCGCTTTGAATAGATTGGATTCCAAGATAACATCAAAGTTTGTATATGTTCGAATCAAGGAACACTAAGAGGGGGGTGATAGGTTATTGTTAGGTCCTACTACTTTAGAATATAGAATGTTAATTAGTTGATCGAGCATTGTCCAAGGCAATTTGCAAAAGAAGATAATTCAGATAACTCATCTTAGATTTTTTGTTTTTCTTTAAACTACTGAAATCAATTTTAGTCTAAGGCCATTTAACTTCTTATCTGGAAAACAATTTATTTTAGGAAAATGGGAAATACTTAAACTAGAAAGCATAAGATAACTAATTTAGAAAGCATCATAACTAAACTAGAAAGCATAGAGATAAGCAAACTGAATAACTGATAAACTACGGAAGTGGAAAAATAAGTAAACAAACTATAAAACATTTTCTTAAACTAAAAGATTCTAACAACTATGAAGAATAACTCATACTAACTAGAAAACAATGGTGCTCTAAAACTTCAGACTCAACTCTTAACAGACTTAAGTACTTCCTACTGAACAGTTATCTATGTAACAAATAAAACAACATAATAGTGAGTACTTATCTATTTAAACTAACTTCCCTCGAGTGGCCAGCTCGCGGGTCGACACTTCGTTCTCAAATCACATAAACTACAGGTTCTGGAGTCCTTACATTATAAATAGTTATCATCCATAGTTCAATAACTTAGCAATTGACAGAAGAAAGTTCTTTCATTCATCAGTATTCATAAATCATATAAACATCATAACGTCACTATTCAGTCTTATTCATCCATTTTGAAATTACATTCTTATAGAAAAACTTATAACTAAATCCTAGATTCTAGATGGCATGGATAGCCATTGAAAAAGTCTTTTAACAACTTTAACTAACTTCCATGTCTTAAAACTCATAAACATAGAGAAGGCTCGAGACGAGCCATGAAGTTTTTGGTAACAGAAATAAAATAGACAGTAACTAAATCTTTAGTTCATCGGCCTGAGATTCAGGAGGAGGTTCACAGCATCTATCTTTCACCATACTTAAGGCACGTGTTGGCTCAACATTTTGTAATAGCTGCTAGATAACCGATTATTCCCTACAAAAACACTCAAGTTAACCCATTAAACCTGTATTGGAAAATTTCCTCAATTGATCATAAGAAATAAAGTTTGCATAATTTTCCTTAAAGATAAGCAATTATTTCTCCTAAAGTTTAATAAATTGGCACAAACTTAGGATTGAACTTGTAAGAATAAGCTTTTCTTATTTTATTATGATGAGGCTATTTTTACCTCATTATTTCCTCCCCCACCTAATTCCTGGCAGGTCCTACTCCATAGTTATAACCCTGAGTTTTATTCCACTCCTCATATATGGCACTAAGATCATGTTCCTCTCTTGTTGTTGCATCAAAAGCTACAGGGTCATGGATGAACCCTCAGTGAAATATCACACTCTCTCTCCATTCATTAAAAAGTCTATCATTTTGATCAATTAAATATTGAAAGCAGGAGGTGGATTAAGTAGCAAAGGAGGCGTGTATCTCATTCTCATCTAGTTTGTCTTAAGGGTTCTCAGGATTTTGACTAAAGCGTCAACTCTTCTAAAAGGCCACCTGATATTAAGAGGGGAAATGACCTCTCTTTTCTTGAGGTAAGCAAGTAATGGAGTGAACCTCTCTTCACAAGCGTGCCATGCTTTCCCAATAAATTTTTGCCCATGCTTCATAAAATTATTGTAACACTTCCTGAGGCTGTTGTCATACTTTTCTTTCATTTTGTCATTAATCAGGAGAGATGAAAAGGTGTCTTTGAAACCTCCAAGCCTAGAATTTGGTGACCTTATTTGGAGACCTATTGTCTTTTCTCCCTATGCAAATTATTTTATACGCTCCTGCCAATGAATCTGGTTTCTCATGGTAGACAATAGGGATCTTAATTCTACTTCTCCAACAAACAGGTTGATAAAGAAATCAGTGTGATTCTCTAATAATAAATCATGCAAAAAGAACTCACAAATCAAATCTTGATCCTCAAGGGTTGACTCTACAAATATCTTAATAATTTCTTTGTCATTGGGTTCGTAAGGTTGATCATTGTAGATTCTGAATAATTTCCATCTTATCCACTGTTCATTTAAAAACATGGAGTACAATCTAGATGGCCTTCTATAGGATAATATACAATTAATTAATTGACATGCATCTTGTTTTCCTCTGTATGCCCTATGAAATGACTCCTTCAGGAGTACCAATTCCTTCTTCAGCCTATAATTCTTAGTTTGAACATTTCTTAAGAAATAACATATTTCCATCCATTTCATTAGCAGTGGGGGAATGCGAACCTGGAACCAATCAATTATAACTGGCTCAGTTTGAATTTCTTTTGATTCCATCTTTGGTTTCATAGTGCATTCCACCAAGTCTTGTTCCACCTCTACAATTTTGTTGATGGAAGCATTTAATTCTTCAGTTCTTGTTTTTCTGTCTTCTTCAAAGGTTGTGAGCATAAGCACAAAGTTTTTCTTTATCCTTTCAATTTATGTATTCTTTTCTACAATGTCAACATTATAAGTTTTATGCTCTTGACTCAATTCTTGTATTTTCTCTTTCAACTTATAAATCATTGTGTCATTTTCCTGTAATTGTAGTTTTAAACCCTGTATTTCTTGATTCCTTTTATTTATTACAACAATATGCACCATCAACTCTTCTTTTTGCAATTCAACCTATTCATTATTTTTGTACAATTGTTTCTTTAGATTATCAATTTCTATTTTACATTTCTCCGTTTTTGCAATGGCATCCTTTGTTTCAACTGTCTCAATAATTCTATTAACAATAGGGGGAAAATTACTTGGAATACCATCATCTCCCTCTTGTTCTCTTCCCTAAATTTCTTCAGTGAAGATCTCCTCCACATATGCAGAGTGGGAAGGAATCTCTTCGACTAAATATTCTTTTTCTATAGGTATTTCCTCTTCACTGGCAAGCTCTGAAATCTCTACAGGCTCAGATGGTCGCTTGGGCTTTTTAATTTTTGAGCTTCCCTCCATACCCTGCACTGGGGTTTCGGAGAATTTAGAGGCTAGGCGCTTACTTCTTCTTAATGGAGGAAGACCTTGGAAGGTGACGGGTGTCCTATTTTTCTCTTTTCTTTTTCTTCTGGGGTTACTCAAATCAGAATAAACAAGCTCAACTTGCTCTGAAAAATCAGGGGTTTTGAATTCATCATTCAAAAAGTTTGGCACTTCCTCACCAGGGGTGGTGGGATTAGGAGCTTCGGGAGTTGGAGAGCCCTTAGGGTAAATTGCTCTAGATGCTGAAGTAATTGGGTGAGACGGCTCCCCTGGTTCTATTGTCCTTCTGATTGAAGGCTTCTCAATTTTCTTCAAAAACTACTCCCATTTGCCCTCGGATTTCTTGCGAAAATGGTATTTACAAATCAATTGAATTAATCCATGGTGTTTTAGTGGCCCTGACCCTGTTTTATATCTTTCTATGGAAGAGTTTAGAGAGTCACATAAAAATTCAGGAAAATTTACCCTAAGAGAAGGGTTCTCTTTCCCATGACGCAAATGGATCAACATTCAGAAAGCAGGTCCTACTACAACAGTTAGTTGACCTTTACAAGTAAAATATTTTGTGATCCAAGCAACGACAATACCCCAGGGCTCTAGTATGGAGGTCCTTTGGAACCCTTTATTCTGTCCTCCGATACTAATTACTACCATGGGGTGAGGGTCTCCCTCTCTAACAAATAATTCAAACAATTTTTGGTACGTTATCTGAGAGGTTTCTTTTATCTTAATACCTAAATTTTCTAACCCAGATAAACGGGAAATGATTTTTGGACTCACCTTGAAATGATTTCCATGAAGTACCACTTCACCATTTGAGTAGTTTTCAGCAAACGAGCTCACCAACTTTTCATCATATCCTTCAAATTTTCTAATAAAATCCAACCACCCTGCCTCTTTGAACAGTCTGGAGATATTGCTTAATCCCAACAATTTTTCTATTGAATATGGCTCTGAATTCTTTTTACCACCCCCCATTCTCATATTTCCCTCTCTGCAAAAGATTTCAATCATGGCTCAAAGCTTTCACATAAACACTTTTGAAAATATTGCCTCTGAAATCACTTATTTGTCCTGTTTGCAGCTTACTAAGTAATGATTTTCAATCTGCATGGAGGCATGCGAAAGGCTTTGTCGTACAAGTAGTTGATCATCGAGTGGCACAAATTTCTAAATTGGGAGTGAAGTTCATGCCAATTAATTATTCTTTATTCGAAAATAACTACCTACTTAAAGCAAAAATTTATACTTGCATTATGTGATCATTCGAAGATCTCATACCTTACAGATTTGACAGGATGACGGAAGGTATTGGCTGAGGTGACAGTGGATTTATTATGGCATGAATGCATAATTTTATGGATGACAGAGCCATCAATGAGGATTGCGGTACTGTGAGGCTTTATTTATGATAAAAAAAAACAGATAGAACGACATGTGTACAATATATGATGATGGAAGTGTCGCAAAGTTTTGAAATTATGAAAAAGGTGGTGAAATGCAAATGAATAAGTTTCAGAGCATGTAATTAACATTGTGCTCGAAACTAGTGCATAAGTTCTGGAGCATGCAAGAGTTTTGTATTCGCGACGGAGAAGGCGGACAAGTTCCGAAGCATCGGTGAAAGACGCAACCGGGACGACAGTGAAAGGAAAGTTCTAGAGCATCGTTGAAAGATGCAGTCGGAGCAGCAACGAAATGAAGTTTTCAGAGCATCACCAAAAGATGCAGCTAGAGCAGCAACAAAATGAAGGTTTCAGAGCATTGCCAAAATATGCAGCCGGAGCAGCAATGGAATGAAGGTTTTGGAGCATCACCGAAAGATGCAGCCAGAGTAGCAATAAAATGATTAAGAATTTTGGACTTTGAGAGCTTTGAACCTCAGTGCAGGAACACCTTTTTGACATGACAAGTTTTGTACAAGTTCTGGAGCATCGGGCATAAGGATCATAACGTTCTGGAGCATCTTTGGAGGGTGCTCCGAAAGTTATTTTCCACCTTGAAGAAGTCCTGCAAAATGGAACAAAAATCAGCTAAGTCCAAAAGAAGAAAAATTAATGAGGAAAAATATCTTGGCATACATGTCTTTTTATTACTCATTTTTTGAAATATATATATATATTTTTTAATTTTAAACAACATCGTTTTAGCATTTTTACCAAATAGACTCTACCTTGGCAGAGTCAACACATTGGACCTCGCCCTGCATTTCCACCATTCTTGAAAATTCTTCCCTATTAACTGGCTTATGGTAGACATGTAAGTGGTGACCATTAACTAAGAGGTTCGTGTGTCACCATCAATTGGTTTCAACTGAACAGTTCCATTCAAAAAGACTTCAGAAATCTCATAAGGTCCCAACCAATGAGTCTTGAGCTTTCCCCTATGATCTTTGTACCTCAAATCATATAGCAGGGCCCAGTCTCCATTATGGAACTCCCTCTCCTTAATATGTTTGTTGTGCCACTCTTTTCGTTGATGTTGAATTAGTTCAGTTTTATGGACAGCGTCTAGGTGAAGCTCATCCAATTCACTTAGTTGCAGAACTCGTTCAACTTGGGCTCGTTTTAAATCTAGACCTAGTTTCATAGTTGTTCATAGAGTTTGTAATTCAAACTCAATGGGAAGAAGAGGTTTCTTTCCAAAAATGAATTCATAGGGACTGAATCCAGTCGTGGATTTCTAGGTTGTGTTGTATGCCCAAATAGCTTCAAGGAGTTTCCTTGCCCAATCTTTTCTTCCTAAAGAAACTATTTTTGTTAATATGTTTTCAAGCTCTCTATTAGTTACTTCCACCTGGCCATTTTCTTGAGGGTGGTAAGGGGAGGACTTCCTATGACTTACTTGAAAATGGTTGGTAAATGCCAAGAGCACTTTGGACATAAATTGGGGTCCCTGATTAGTAACGATAGTTCAAAGGGCTCCAAATCTAAGAAAGATTTTATTATAGAGGAATTTTGTGACTTGCTCTTCCCTAGCTACTCGTAAGGCTTGAACTTCAGCCCATTTCATTAGGTAGTTAGTGCAAACCAATATGTACTCTTTCCCTTGAGAGGAAGGATCTATGGGTCCGATAAAATCTAAACCCCATTTCTCGAATGGTTCAAGCACTACCTGTGGTAGTAAAGGAATTTTCGAAGAAGCAATTGGTCTTCCTACTCTCTGACATTCATCACAACGATGAACATAGTTCTTAATATCCTTATGCATTGAGGGCCAATAGTATGTGGCACCTAAAATTTTATGGGACGTTCTCTTCGTAGAGCAGTGCCCTTCCGAAGGATCATCATGATAGGCCCTTAGATTGTTGTAGGTTTCTTCAGCTCTCACACATCTTCTTAAGACCATATCAGGTCCACAACGAAATAAAATTATGTTTATCCATTTGAATGGGGCACTTTCCCCGATAAGTCACTTCTTTTGCTTAGTTGTGAATCCCAGGGGTACCTCAGAAGCAGCTAAATAGTTAGCGATATCTGCAAACCAGGGTGATTTTATAGAAACTACAAATAGACTCTCATATGGAAATTCATCCTATACAGGAGTACTGTCACCCTCGTCATGTTTGATTCATGACAAAAAATCTATTACTATGTTATATTTCCCCGGTTTGTCAAGAATTGTAGCATTAAACTCCTGAAGGAGTAATAACCATCTCATAATTCGACCATTAACTATGGGTTTGTTCATTAGGTATTTTACAGTTGAATGGTCTGTATAAACTGTAACCTTATATCCCGTAATATAGTGGCTGAATTTCTTAATGGCATGAACAACAACTAGGAATTCTTTTCTGTTGTTGTATAGTTTCTTTCTGCAAAAGTAAGATTTTTACTGATAAAATATATGGCATATTTACCCCCATTCTCATCTTCTTGTCCCAGAACTGCACCAATAGCATCGTCAGAAGCATCTACATAAATATGGAAGCAAATACTCCAATTTGGTCCTCGCATAACGGGAGTAGAGACAAGCTTTTCCTTAATGGTTTTGAATAATAGCTAACACTTAGGCGTCCAAACAAACTCTACTTCTTTATGTAAAAGAAAGAACATAGGAGTCGTTATTTTACTTAAGCCTTCTATGAACCTTCTATAGTAACCAACATGTCCAAGAAAACTTCAAACATCTGTTTGTGTTTGATGGATAGTCAACTGTTGGATGACCTCAATTTTCTTGGGGTCGACCTTTATTCCTTCAAAGGAAATATGATGACCCAAGACTGTTCCTTGTTCTACCATTATTAAACATTTTTCATGGCTAAGGGATAGTCTATTTTCCTCACATAATTGTAGAAATTGGTCCAGGTTCTGAAGAGCTTTATCATATGTTGATCCATAGACTATAAAGTTGTCCATATAGACCTCTACACAGTCATTAACTAGTGCAACAAATATAGCAAGAACGACTCTCTGAAAAGTCGCTGGAGCGTTACAAAGTCCAAAGGGAAGCACTCTGTATGAAATTGTTCCCCAAGGGCAGGTAAACATGGTCTTCTCTTGGTCTTCTGGAGCAACTTGTATTTGATTGTAACCACTAAATCCACTAGAAAGGAGAAATATTTCCTTCCAGCCAAGTTGTCTAGAACCTGGTCAACAAATGGTAGGGGAAAATAATCTCGATGAGTGGCTTTGTTGAGTTATCTATAGTCTACACAGATTCTCCACTTCCCATTTTTCTTTGGCATGACCACCATAGGTGATACCCACTTACTATTAGAGATAGGATAAATAAATCTTGCACAGAGGAGTTTCTCAATTTCAATTTTGACCAGATCCTTTAATGCAGGATTGAGTCTCCTCTGAGGCTAGCGAACAGGCCTTATACTGGTGTCAGTATAGATGTGATGAGTACAGACACTTGGGTGAATTCCCCTCATGTCCGTATAATCCCAAGCAAAAGCTTTAGACCTTTTTACCAACACATTGAATAACTTATCCTCCTGTGTTTCTATCAGCCAGCTATTGATGTTCAAAGTTTTTCCTAGTAATAGCATGATCGATTTTGTTCCAGGATGGACCGAAGTGACAGTATAAATTGGTCGCAACAAGGTATTGAGAGGATAGTTATGAGGTATAAGTCGATGAAACCTTGTGATATCTTCAAAGAAATGACTTGTGTTTGGGAATCATGTTTGCTAAGGGACAAGGCATTCCCATTGTAGCATAGCTTTGCTCCATCCCACTTATATCAATTGGTTTCCCAAAAATTCTTGGAGCATCCATCATTTCTTCCTCATTTGGGGTTATAGCAAGGCGTGCTACATCGCTTACTAACTCTTCCTCCAATTCTTCTATGTGTTGTTTAATTACTACCATGGATAGCGAGGTCAAACTGTCTTGACCACTAGATTCTTCTAGTTCATCAATCCAGACCCTTTTATGCTCAGTTGGTTTAGCAGGGGGATATAAGAACAAACGTTTACTATCTTGACCATGAGAAATGGTCATTCTCCCTTCCCTGCAATCAATCTTAGCAGCAACCGTGGCCAACCATGGTCTACCAAGAATTATTGGATAACTATCTTTGGGTGTAAGCGATTGGATTACCTGGAAGTCGACTGGATATTCCCATCCATCAACTTTGACGAGGATGTTTTGAATGATGCCCTTTGGGATGGCTATAAACTGATTTTCCATTTGTAAGACTATGGTTGTAGGACGTAAACCAGTTAGTCCTAACTTTTCCATTACATCCACAGTCATCACATTAATAGCTACCCCAAGATCCACTAGTGCGTTTGGTATTGCTACCTCATTGATTGAACAATTATAAGTGGACTCCCAGGATCATCATATTTTGGAGCAATAGTCTTTCCAGATAGAAAATCAGTTAAATAACCATCAATATGAATGATATTTATTTTTTTTGGCTTTCTACCTGGCATTTTAATACATAGTTATTTGATTAACTGGTTTAACTCAAGAATTTCCTTTATTGCCTGCAATAAAGGAACCTCAATTTGCAGTTGCTTAATCTCCTGAATTAACGCAGTTTCAAAAGCCATAGTCACTTCTCGAGTATCTTATGGAGTCATTGAATTTAAACATTCCGGATATGGTGCCATTATTTTCTCTTTTGGAATGGACTCCTCCTTATGTTGACTCAAGGACTAACCTTCCTCCTCCCGAGACAAATCAACAGCTCCCGTTGCTAAAAAAGGCTTTTTATCCTTGGTGGAAGTGTCCTGATTAGGCGACTTGTCTCTTAGTAGACTTTTAGGCTCAGGTTCCTCTACTATTTCTTCAATAGTTGGGGGTTGAAGAGTTCTACCAAAGCGCAACTGTACATTTTCGTAATGTATCGCATTCAATCCTATAATATTTTCATGTTCGATAGAGTAGACTGGCGTATTCTGGCGATTATTCTTAGGATTGGGGAGCGGCTGCGTTGGAAGTTGAGGTTGGTTCACCTGCTCATTCTGAGGAAGGTTTTGAGCTAGAGGTAAAAAATTATGTTGTTGATTCCTCCTAGGTCCAGTATAAAATTGATTTTGTCCCTGATTCCATTGGGGGGCAGCATTTTGTTGGTACCATTGTTGTTGTGGTTGGTTCGACCACTGCTGATTTCCCCATTCAGGGGACCCCCAATAAGGAGTTCCCCAGTTAGGTTGCATTGGAGGTGACTGACTCCAAGATGGATTCCATTGATTATGAACACAGTTATTTTGTGGTCTCCATGCAGGATTGGAATTTTTTCCATAAGAGAAGTTACCTCCTTGACGTTGGTTTAATGCGTTTATCTCCTCTTCAAATTCAATATTTTTTTTCTTGGTATTCTTAATATCAAAGAGAAGCTCACACTATTTTGTAGGATGGTTTTGCTCACAGAGTTGACAAATATTGACTTTATCTAAAGGATACTCTCGTAATAGGTGTTTGTTTTGACACCTAGGACAATAGATTGACAAGGTCTCTAGGTTGCGAGTTTTAGCTTGTATGCCATCTAAAGTAGTATTTAACTGAACGAGAATGTCGGTTTTCAGATTTTCTATTTCTTCGCGGAGCTTACCTATATCATTAGATCCTTTAAAAAGATTAGTTTTATAGATTCCTCCCTGAGTACGGGAGAAATTCCGACATAACTTACATATTTCCTCAAGGGTCAATTGAGATACGTCACCCTTCCCCATTAGATCAAGACTTCTTCTAGCGTCATTGTCAAGTCCTTTAAGAAAAATTGTTTTGAGAATCTCGACGCTAAGGGCCTCTTCTCCACATATTTTAGAGAGGAAAAGGAACCTATTGAGATAATCCTCTAAAATCTCATCCTCGTTTTTTCTCAGTTTAAGCAACTCTTCCTTTCGATCATTCACCCTACAATAACTTTGGTGTTTTTGTAAAAAAAACATTTTCCATTTCCCCCCTGTATGTTATACTACTAGAACCCAATCCCATAAACTAGTGCATTGTTGAATCCTTTAAAGTAGAAGGAGAAAGCTTCAACTTCTGGTTATCATTTTTATAGTCATAAGTTTGACATAAGACCTTAAATTCAAAGAGAAATTGGTCTGGGTCTTCCGAGGACAAGCCACGGAAGGTTGGAAGGAAAGCTGGGGAAATGTTCTTCATCGCAATATCATCATTTGCATCCAAGGTAATAGGATAAGTAAACGTTCTAGGAGGGTGCTGAGGTTCATTGTGGTTAGGTTCAACTCTATGATCTCCCATGATGTTCAGAGAAGTTTTTTCCCCAAAGACAAGTTCCTCTATAACTGGTTATTCTGCCAGTTGCTCGATAGGTAAATAGTGGAAAGCCTTAGGTGGAATAGGCTGAAATAATTCTTCAGAAGTGTGGTCATCTGAGCCTTGGGCTTCCCTAGATATGATTGGTACGTATTTTGGGGTGGTCTTTGGTATAAATCATCTATGAGGGCCTCTTTTCTTGACCATGCAAAAGAGGAAGCCGACGACAAAATTTTTGGTGTAAAATGAGGTATCAAAACCATCTCCTAGTAACACTTAAGCACAAAGGCTATTTTAGATCCCCGAAAATGGTGCCAAAAAGTGATAGGTTGTCGTTAGGTCCTACTACTTTAGAATATAGAATGTCAATTAGTCGATCGGGCAGTGTCCAAGGAAGTTTGCAAAAGAAGATAATCCAGATAACTCATCTTAGATTTTTAGTTTTTCTTTAAACTACTAAAATCAATTTTAGTCTAAGGCCATTTAACTTCTTATCTGGAAAACAATTTATTCTAGGAAAACTAGAAATACTTAAACTAGAAAGCATCATAACTAAACTAGAAAGCATAGAGATAAGAAAACTGAATAACTAATAAACTATGGAAATGGAAAAATAAGTAAACAGACTATAAAAAAATTTCTTAAACAGTAAAATATTCTAACAACTACGAAGAATAACTCATACTAACTAGAAAACAATGGTGCTCTAGAACTTTAGACTCAATTCTTAACAAACTTAAGTACTTCCTACTGAACAGTTATCTATGTAACAAATAAAACAACATAATAGTAAGTACTTATCTATTTAAACTAACTTCCCTTGAGTGGCCAACTCGTGGGTCAACACTTCATTCTCAAATTAGATAAACTACAGGTTCTGGAGTCCTTCCATTATAAATAGTTATCATCCATAGTTCAACAACTTAGCAATTGACAGAAGAAAGTTATTTCATTCATCAGTATTCAGAAATCATATAAACAACATAACGTTACTATTTAGTCTTATTCATCCATTTTGAAATTACATTCTTATAGAAAAACTTAGAACTAAATCCTAGATTCCAGATGACGTGGATAGCCACTGAAAAAGTCTTTTAACAACTTTAACTAACTTCCATGTCTTTAAAACTCATAAACGTAGAGATGGCTCGAGACGAGCCATGAAGTTTTTGGTAACATAAATTAAATAGACAATAACTAAATCTTCGGTTCATCAGCCTGAGATTCAGGAGGAGGTTGGCATAATCTATCTTTCACCACACTTAAGGCACGTGTTAGCTCAACATTTTGTAACAATTGCTAGATGACCGATTATTCCCTACAAAAACACTCAAGTCAACCCATTGAACCTGTATTGGCAAATTTCCTCAATTGATCATATGAAATAAAGTTTGCATAATTTTCCTTAAAGATAAGCAATTATTTCTCCTAAAGTTTAATAAATTGGCACAGACTTAGGATTGAACTTGTAAGAATAAGATTTTCTGATTTTATTATGATGAGATTATTTTTACCTCATCAGGGGGGTGAATTAGTGTTCTGCAAAATTTAACTTTATTAACTTGATCTTTAAACCACTTATAGCATTGAACCAAAATAAAGATGCAAGAACTGTTGGATGTTGTGGTTGAGTTGCTGATATATGGTTGTCATTGATGTCAACACTATTAGCATTAATGTCTTTAAGACTATATATGTCGAGGATATTGAGAAAATTATAATAAATATGTTATAGGTTATTTGTGAAGCAATGAAGATAAATATGGTAGAAAATTCATTGTGTTGATAGTGAGGTGTTGCAGATTAAAGGGTTTGTTCTCAAGCCTATCTAGTTTTTACTCCATAAGTTTCAGAGGTGCGCATGAAGATTTGAGAGAGTTGTAAGTTTTTGTTTTCTGACAACTATTTTGTTACCACAAGTGGTGTTCATGGAAGAAGGTAATGTGTTTCTAGTAATCCAAGTTGTTGCATGTGTTCCTGAAGTGTTTGTGGGCATTTCTAGATCATATTTTATCTGTCTTGCACGTCTGCATTGATAATTGTGCTCGCAATCCGAGATTTTCTCTTGCGTGTTCATGTTTTTCATGTTCATGATCGACAAGGTGGTTGAAGTGTGTTGTGGATCTTCAAGGAAGAATATTTGAAGGTGTTTTGTGTTCGAGGACATTGTTTTGGGTCTCTACTATGTTGTGGCTGACTTTGGTTGATGCACATTGATAATCTTTATTGTTTTGGGCCGACAATTTGCATTCATTCTATCTTTGTGTTGAAGACGACATAATGCAATGTAACTTCTTGTTGTAGATATATATAAGTGATTGTTTATCTCATTTGAGACATGTAAGAAGCAAAGTGTGTGAGTGTTATGTGCAAATAAGGTTAAGATCATTCAAAGGCAGAGCAGAGTGTGAAGAAGAGTGAAAGAAACATAATGCAATGTAACTTCTTGTTGTAGATATATATAAGTGATTGTTTATCTCATTTGAGACATGTAAGAAGCGAAGTGTGCGAGTGTTATGTGCAAATAAGGTTAAGATCATTCAAAGGCAGAGCAGAGTGTGAAGAAGAGTGAAAGAAATGTTCATGTGCTTAACCGAAACTATACTCAGGCATTAGTAGATGCTAATTTCTCAGTTCAAATTCTTCAGATGGTTTTAATCTGAATATTTTCTATAAGATGGCGAGTCTTCCTTTGAGCAGTGAGCTCTAGGCAGTGCGCCTGAATGCATGTGCATTCCTCTTATATTTATCTTATAATTTTAACAGGGTATAACTTGTGGATTAACCTCCACCATGGTTTTTCCCCTAACAAGGTTTCCACGCAAAAAATCTTTGTGTTGTGTGTTTTTGATGTGTTGTTGATTCATGATTTCACTATTATTAATCATATCTTAGATTAAAGGTTAATAAGATGAATAAGTTTGAAAATCTGTGACAATTGATTCACCCCCCTCTCAGTTGTATTCCCTTGTGTTGCCAACAATTGGTATCAGAGCAGGTTCTTTGGAAGAATTTTAACAGCTTGAGGTGATCTAGGATGGCGACATGTAAGAAGGATAGTCTGAGATTTGATGGAACAAACTATTATGTATGGAAGACTCGAATGGAGTGTCATTTGAGATGCATTGGTGAATCCTACTGGCACATTACATGCAATAGGTATGTTATTCCTTTGAATGGTCCTACTACTATTGTTGAGATTAGGGATGCTGAATATAACATCAGGGCTAAGGAAGCATTGTTGAGTGCTTTGAATGACTCTGAGATGACAAATGTTATGGATCTAAAAACTGCTTATGAGATTTGGAAAAAGTTGGAAAATTTATATGAGGGTGATGCTAATGTGAAGATAGCTAAGCTACAGTGTCTGAAAGGAAAATATGAACTGTTGAAGATGGGAAATGATGAAACTATTGTTACTTTCATGCAAAGAGTGAATGAACTTGTGTGTGGTATCAGATGTGTTGGTGGACAAGTGGATGAATCAGAGATTGTTGCTGAAGTACTTAGATCATTGCCTGATGCATACAAAATCAAAGTTGCAGCCATTGAGGAGCTCTGAACAATGATAAACATAACCATAGATATGTTGGTTGGGAAACTTACTGCTTTTGAGTTGAGTGAATTCGGTGATACCCTTCCTAAGATAGAATCTACATTTAAATCTACTACTTCCGGGAGAGACAAGTAGAGATATGATCCAGGTGAAATTTCTTCTAGAAAGGTATTCAGATATGAGAAAGAAATGAGACAGATTAAAGAAGAAGAAAGAGAACTAAATGAACTTGAAGCACTTATTATCAAAAGGGAAGCTAGAGGAGAAGGTGAGTATAAAGGAAAGTTTCCTATTAAATGTTTTTCTTGCAACAAGATAGGTCATTTTGCATCAAGGTGTCCGAAAAGAGTTCCTAAGCCAAGACCTTACAAGCCCAAATTTCAAAAGAAGTGTTACTATGTTGCTGATGAGGGTGTGAAAAATGATGAATCTGACAAAGGGGATGCAAGTGAAGATGAATTTGTGTTTATTGCTATCAAAGAAAATAATTCTATGTCTACTGAACTCGCTAGTTGTACAAATGAGGAGAAAGCTCTAACTGCTCGAGTTGAAGAAAAAGATGAATGGGTAATTGACAATGGATGTTCACATCACATGACAGGTGATAAAAGAAAATTTGTAAGCTTGGAGAAATATGATGGTGGTGTTGTAAGATTTGGTGATAACAATGGTGGTATAATCCATGGTAGAGGATATATTTATTTTGATGGTTAGCATAATACTGATGATATTCTTTGTGTTGAAGGTTTGAAGCATAATCTTCTGGATGTTGGACAGATGGTTGATAAGGGATACAATCTTCAATTCAAAGATGGAAAGTGTAGCATACTGGGAAGTTCTGGAAATGTGATTGCTTTAGGTACTAAAACAAAAGGTAACATCTTTCATCTTAATGCTAGTAGTAAAAGTTTTTTGATTGCTCAAGTTGATGAAAGTTGGTTATGCCATAGAAGAATGTGTCATGTAAAATTTGATAGTATTATCAAGATAAGTTGATCACAGGCAGTGAGAGATCTTCCTAAGTTGGTGGATCCTAATAATACAATATGCAAGGAATGTCAATTGGGAAAATAAACTAGAATTTCATTTCACAACAAACAACATTGTTCAAATGAATTGTTGGAGCTTGTGCATACTGACTTGTGTGGTCTTGCTAGAATCAAAAGTCTACAAGGTTACAAGTACTTCATGTTGCTTATTGATGATTACTCTAGGATGATGTGTGTTACTTTCTCAAGGGAAAATTTTGAAGCTCTAGAAAAGTTCAAGATCTTTAAGGCTAAGGTTGAGACAAAAACAAGTTTGAAGATTAAGTGTCTTTGATCAAATGGAGGTGGTGAATTTACTTCCAGTGAGTTTAATTCTTGTGAAGAACATGGGATAAAGATACAATTATATGCACCATGAACCCCTCAACAGGATGGAGTTGTGGAAAGGAAGAATAGGACAGTTCAAGATGCTGCTAGAACTATGATGTTGGAAGGAAATGTCCCTCATATCCATTGGAGAGAAGCTATGAGTACTATTGTCTATATCCTTAATTGAGTGCAAATCAAAGGTAATACTGGTAAGACTCCTTTTGAGCTATGGTTTGGTCATAAGCCTATTGTTAGATATTTCAAAATCTTTGGGAGTAAATGCTATATTAGGAGAGATGAAGATCTAGGAGAGTTTGATGCTAGAAGTGATGAAGGAATCTTTCCTGGTTATTCCACTAATAGTAAGGCCTACCGATGCTACAACAAGAGATTGAAGAAAATGGTTGAAAATGCAAATGTTAAGGTTGATGAAAACATTGCTAGACCCTCTAGAACCTGTGGATATGATTCTGATGATCAAAATGAAAATACAAACAAGAATCAAACTTCAAATCAAGTTCAAATTGTTCCAATGAATCACGAAGATCAAGAAGAAGCAAAGACTAGTGAAAGTACATAAGAGAGACCACAAGAGCTTGAAATTCAAGAACACTCTAACACTCCAAGGTATGTGAGATTAAATCATTCAAAAAAATAGATTATAGGAGATGAGAACAAAGGTGTCCAGACTAGGAGAAGAATTGCAGAAGAATATTGTTTGACTTCAAAGGCTAGGCCAAGTAATGTCAATGAAGCATGCAAAGATGAACAATGGATTGAAGCAATGAAAGAATAACTATAGTGAATTGAGAAGAATAATACATGGATTCTTGTTCCTAGACCTAAAGACAAAAATGTAATTGGAACTAAATGGGTTTTTAGAAACAAGTTGAATGAACAAGGTGAAGTTATCAAAAACAAAGCAAGACTGGTATGTAAAGGATACTCTCAGATGGAAGGTATTGACTTTGAAGAAAATTTTGCTCATGTTGCTAGAATTGAAGCTGTGAGATTGGTTCTTGCTTATGTTGCTTACAAAAACTACGAAGTTTATCAGATGGATGTCAAGTCAGCATTTCTAAATGGTGAATTAGAAGAAGAGGTGTATATTGAGCAACCTGATGGATTTCAATTGACTGATCAGGGAGATATGGTTTGTCGGTTGAAGAAAGCATTGTATGGACTCAAGCAAGCCCCTAGAGCTTGGTATGATAGATTGGATAATTATTTGCTGAAGCTTGGGTTTAACAAAGGTACTGCTGATAGTAATATATATTTCAAGATTGATGATGATAAAGATTTGTTTGTGGAACTCTTTGTTGATGATATCATTTTTGGAGGAGATGATGGCTTGTGCATGAAGTTTGTTAATGAGATGCAAAATGAGTTTGAGATGTCAATGATTGGAGAGTTGAAATTCTTCTTGGGATTGTAAATTAATCAGGTAGATAAAGGGATCTTTATATCTCAGTCCAAGTATGTGAGAGAACTGTTGAAGAAGTTTGGTATGGAAGATTCAAAACCAGTTGGTACACCCATGGTGATTGGATGTAAGTTGACACAAGATGATGATTCTCCGAAGGCAAACTAGACTAAATACAGATCAATGATTGGTGGATTGTTGTATTTGACTCAAACTAGACCTGATATCATGAATGATGTATGCATTGTTGCTATATTTCAAGCCAATCCTAAGGAATCTCATGTGATTGATGTGAAGAGAATTTTCATATACTTGAAAGGAACAATTGATTTTGGCCTATGGTATCCTAAAGATGATGATCTTACTTTAAGTGCATTTACTGATGTTGATTGGGCAGGAGATGTGAATGACAAGAAAAGTACTAGTGGTGGCACATTTTTCTTGGCAAATAAGTTGATTTCATGGTTAAGCAAAAAATAGAATGTTGTTTCCTTGTCTACTGCAGAGGCAAACATATATTGTTGCTGCTAACAATTGTACTTAACTATTGTGGATGAAACAGATGCTGAAAGATATCAGAGTTGTGTATGATGAACCTATTGCCATATTTTGTGACAACTCAAGTGCTATAAAAATTTCTAAGAATCCGATGTTGCATTCAAATACAAAGCATATATCTATCAAGTACCACTTTTTGAGAGATAAAGTAAGTGATAAGGAAGTCAGACTAGAGTATGTGCCTACTAAGGAACAAATTGTAGACATCTTTACTAAGCCTTTTCCTAAGGATACTTTTGAGTATCTCAGAGGGAAGTTAGGGGTGATTACCCATCCTAATCAAAACTAAGATGCATAGTCTTTGCATCAGTCTGTGCATTGATAGTCATATCTTGATTCAGACTGATGTTGTGGTGGCTGCTACTTAGGGGGAGTAGTCAAATGATTCAAATATGTGGTTCAGAGCTTGTGTACCTTTGCCATTGATGTCAAAGGGGGAGAATAGTAACGTGAAAAACTATGGAAGAGTTAAAAGTAAGGGGGAGAAGAACAATATGAGAAGAGCAATGTGTAAAGGGGAGATTGTTGGAAGAAGAGTTGGTTGCATTGATGGTGTATTTTTCACATCATGTGTTGCCATCAATGCCAAAGGGGGAGGTTGTTGGATGTTGTGGTTGAGTTGTTGATATGTGGTTGTCATTGATGTCAACACTATTAGCACTAATGTCTTTAAGACTCTATATGTCGAGGATATTGAGAAAATTGTAATAAATATGTTACAGGTTGTTTGTGAAGCAGTGAAGATCAGTATGGTAGAAATTTCATTGTGTTGATAGTGAGGTGTTTCAAATTAAAGGGTTTGTTCTCAAGCATGTTTGGTTTATACACCATAATTTTTAGAGGTGTGCATGAAGATTTGAGGAAGTTATAAGTTTTTGTGTTCTAACAGCTATTCTGTTACTGCAAGTGGTGTTCATAGAAGAAGATAATGTGTTTCTGGTAATCTAAGTTGTTGCATATGTTCCTGAAGTGTTCGTGGATGTTTCTAGATCATATTCTATCTGTCTTGCATGTCCACATTGATCATTGTGCTCGTGATCCAATATTTTCTCTTGCGTGTTCATATTTTTCATGTTTATGGTCGACAAGGTGGTTGAAGCGTGTTGTGGATCTTCAAGGAAGAATCTTTGAAGGTGTTTTGTGTTTGAGGAAATTGTTTTGAGTCTCTACTATGTTGTGGCCAACTTTTGTTGATGCAAATTAACAGTCTTTATTATTTTGGGCTAACAGTTTGCATTCATTCTATTATTGTGTTGAAGTTGACATAATGCAATGTAACTTCTTGTTACGGATATATATAAGTGATTGTTTATCTCATTTGAGACATGTAAGAAGTGAAGTGTGTGAGTGCTATGTGCGAATAAGGTTCAGATCATTTGAAGGTACAATAGAGTGGGAAGAAGAGTGAAAGAAAGTGAAGAAGTGTTCATGTGCTTAACCAGAACTGTACCCAAGCATTAGCAGATGCTACTTTCTCAATTCAAATTCTTTAGATGGTTTTAATTTGAATATTTTCTATAAGACAGTGAGTCTTCCTTTGAGCAATGAGCTCTAGACAGTGCGCCCGAATGCATGTGCATTCCTCTTATATTTTTATTATACTTTTAACAGGGTATAACTTGTGGATTAACCTCCACCGTGGTTTTTCCCCTAACAGGGTTTCCACATAAAAAATATTGGTGTTGTGTGTTTCTGATGTGTTGTTGATTCATGATTTCACTATTATTAATCAGATCTGAGATTAAAGGTTAATAAGTTGGATAAGTTTTAAAATCTATGACAACTGATTCACCCCCCCTCTTAGTTGTCTGCCCTTGTGTTGCCAACAAGAACATAAGGCAATCAACCACAACACCATAACACAAGGATTTTTACGTGGAAACCCTGTTAGGGGAAAAAACACAATGGAGGTTAATCCACAATTTGAATATACTCAATATAAGTGTTTACAAGTGGAATGCACATTTATTCAGACACACTGCCTAGAGCTCACTACTCAAATACAAAAGGCTTTCTTCCCAAAAGAAGACTCAGTGTCTTACAGTCACATCCAGAAGATAACTGGAATGAATGAACTATGAGATAACATCTGCTAATGCCTGATTATAGTTCTGGTTAAGTGAATTGGTCGCATTCTTCACACTTTATCTGATTATGCTCTTAAAACTTTGTCTGCTTTAATTCGAATCACCAATCTTTGTTCTGCTCAAATGAAAATGCACACAATCGATCTATATTCCTTCTAACTCTCGCATCATATATCAAAATGATATGAACAATTGATTATATATATCCGCCACTAAAGATTAGAACAACTGCATGTCAGCTTTAACAAAATAAGAAACGTGCACAAACTATGGCTCAATCCATAGACAATTATCAATTAGAATCAACCAATTTCAGCCAAAACATAGTAAGGATCCAAAACATGTCTCAAACATGAAACGCCTTAAATAATTATGTCCTGAAGATCCACAACATGCTACACTCATCTAGTTGGCCTTTCTACACTGTTAGACTGAAAATCAGTACACCAGATCTTCTAACTTGCACACCAATCAATGCGAACCCTGATGATTCAAGGATAAGATAATACATACATCAAACTAACTTCCCTGAGATCCACAACACAAAATGATAATATAAAATTACATATGAGTCGAAATACACAATTTTGTTGGATGCCCTGTTTTAGCTTTGACAGATAACACATATCTTCAATCTGACTTTCAGTATAAGTAATTACTAAGATGTGGATGGGATTACCGACTAGGGTTTCCATCAATGAAAACACCAGATGACTTGTGTAGTGTCTCTTGCCAACAATCTCCCCCTTTGGCATTGATGGCAACACTTAGCGAAAAATGACTAAGTGTCAGAATCAGTATTAACATTAATACACTGCAAACCACAAAAATTCAAACATATTTTTATTCACAACTCCCCCTGAGATGAAAATGATATTTTTCACTGTCCCACACTCCCCCTTTGACATCAATGGAAAATACAGGAATCCACATACCAAAAATCATACAAAACTGTATATGTACAAACATGATTTTTTAACTTACATGGACTTGAATATGTCTGCAAAATTATTCTTCAACAAGCTTAAACTAGTGTCCCAACCCTCTTTGAGACTTTCCAAAATAGTCATGTGACCACAAAACAGGTAGGATTGCATCTCTACCGATTCAAGATTTGTTGGATCACAGACAACCATAGCATCCTATGCTTCCTTCAATGCACTAAGCATTGTCTCCATTTTAGGACCAATTAGTCCTCTGAGCTCACATACCCTTTCAACAATTTTGTCTTCTTCATGCTTCAAAATTTTAATTTTTTCAAGCAGGGATATGATTTGACCTTCTTTCTTACTCATAGAAATGGTTAGAGGATCAAAGGTTTGAGAAATATTTGCTGACTATTTCTCATATTCCTTAATTTTCTTCTCAGTGACCTCAGTGAATTTTGACAAAGATAAGCATGACTTGTAAATATTTCCACCCTCAGATAATTCACCTTGAATGTTCTTTTCATAGGTAGCTAATAATGATTTATCATTAACAATTATACACTTCAATCTACTAAACCTGTTTGCATCAAATTCTTTTTGGACCTTATCCTCAACTAACTTTTCAAGAGACTCAAAGTGAGTACTTACAGAGTTGACAAGTTTCTTCAGCTGACCTGAGGGAGAATCGAATGAGTCTTTGACATGTGTGGGCATGATCTTCTCCAAGATACCGGATGCAAGACTTAGCAGCTCACTGTCCTCAATGTGAGATTTTAATATCTCATCCCTTGCTTTGGTCTGAGCAAATGATGCCACCTTCAACTTCTGAATAGGAGATAGAGTGGCCAAGTTGATAGGACCTTCAACCAATTCAGGGTCAAACTCCTCCTGTTATTCTTCTAAAAAATTCTTTACTGCCTTTGCAATGTCTCTTGCTTCCATAGAAACTTCCTTTGCCACAACCTTCTTTTCTTCAATCTTAGATTCTTGCTTGACTTTGGGAATTTCTACTTCTTCGGTTGACATATCTTTATGAGCTTCATTCTCCACGGGAATTTTAGTATCTTCCACATCCAGAGGATTTTGAGTGTCCTCAATTACGTCTTCTTTCATTGTTTCCATATTAACCTGAACATCCTGAACTTCTAGACTAGATGGAACATCTTCATCATGAGTTTCTTCAGAGAAAAATTTATATTTGTTTTTCAACAAAACTGCCTTAAGAATTTTCTCACTGTCTTTTGCTACTTCCTTAGTCTATCCGATCATAATCTTATTCAACCTTGATTTGCTCTTAAAATCCTTTTTAGCTTCATAGAGGATTTTCTTCATTTCATCTATTGACATTACCGGTCATAGATTGGCAAGTATGAGTTCTCTCATTTGTGCATCTTCAGTTCTTGCATTTACTCTCCTTATTTCTAAGACTTCATATAACCCCTTAGGTAACCTGACATTATTTCTATGAGAGTCATATTGAAAATATTCAAATATTTTATCGTGGCTTCTTCAAGAGTTCTCTGACCGACACTATCAAAAGTGTCATACCATTCAGAAAGTAGTTTGAGATTACCATCCTTAATTAAAGCTTTTTCCACTTCCTCTATAGTCATACTTGATTTATCAATTTTCACCTTTTTCTTGGCTTTTTCATCAGAGGGCTTGTCCTCAGATACTTTTGATGCCTTTGAGCCCTTATGCTTGATTTCTCTTACTTCTTCATCTGATTCAATTTCTTCATCATCTTCAATAGCAACATAGACTCTTGTGCTTCTATCCTTCTTCCTCTTTCCTTCTCTTCCAGATGTCTTGACTTGAGCTTTTATTGGGATTGATTTCTTTGTAGGACCGGATGAGGGTGCAAAGCTCCTTTTAGATCTAGATCTGGCAGAGGATGCTATCGGAGTAGCTGACTTAGTTCTAGCAGGCTCCCCTTTTTCAGCTTGTTCTGTTTTCTTCCAAGCTTCCCTCAAAACTTCAACTAATATGTCAAGGCTTTCTGCAAAAGCTTCAACTTCCTTTCTCACCTTCCAAACTATCATAGGCTTCCTCAGTTGATTATGCACTTGCATATCCTTCTCTTCAAAGGTACCAAAAATTTCTTTTGTTGGATCTCGATGTTTGCTCAACAAGTGTTCATCATACAACTCCAAAATTTATTCTTCAACCTCATATCCCATAGGAATTATCCAAACTGCTCTAGGTTCTACTGCTTCCATCAAACACTGATCAATGTCAACCATGAAGCAAGTAGTGTCCTTATACTTTTCCACAATAGATTTAGGAATCATTTCCGTAGCTTGCATCACACTCTGAAAGTGTTAGAAGTAGCCCCAAATAGTAGTTTTCCTTGCTTTGATATCTCCAATTCTGTATAAGATGTCTCTGATTTGAACAACTACAGGTCTATCACTTTCCCATTACACTTTACCAACTCTCAAAACTTCATTCATGAAGTAGAAGAATAGACACAATAGTAGATTGCCATACTTTAAAATGTTCTTCTTGTCCTTCTTTGATTTTTACAAGGTATTCAATTAGTTGGCTTCAGATTAACTCGCATAAGTCATATTTTGCATTTTCCTTGACCATTTGATATGTTGCATAGATTGCAGTACCAAATACAAAATTATCTTGGCTGGAGTGATAGATTTTGTATCCAATAATCATAAAAGAAAATTTTACATCCAATTCAATGATGTCATTAACTGTCATGGATATTCTATCAAAATTGGAACTAGTTGCCTCAGTGACTGTTTGGTTCTTCACAGATTTCAATGTGGGCAACCCACCGATTGAATTCAGACCAGTAACAATTCTTATAGCTTCTCTTGTGATCTTGAAGGGTTGATTTAACCACATGAACTCAACATGCACTCAACTTAGTGTGTACTGAACCCATTCATTTTCGTCAAACATGAGAAACTTCACAATTTGTGGGAATTTCTTCTCCTCCAAAGTCTTAAATTCAGGCCTTACACAAAAATATTCTCCCACAATGTGATTTATGTACAAATTTAACAACTGAGAGCTTCCTAATTCCTCAACATTCGCATGAATGTATGCCCTAATATCTTCAATGTGCAAAACACCATACATAACTAAAGAAAATGCACCTAATGGTTTTGTCTCAATGGATTTGAATGGGTTCCATTTGGATTTTGGGCAGGGTCTATCCTTAATATCAACAACTAATGGAGCAACCATTTCTAGAAATTTCAAATTCACAAGTTTTGTAGATAAATACCTTTCATCGAATTAGGGTTTGTTTGCTAAATTGCCTTTAGACTTGTATCTCGCTAAAACTCGCTTGCAGAGCTCTCCAAACTTCTTCTTCTCAAAATGCAAAGTGACGAATGAGGAATAGAAGTAACCTTTTATCATTCACACACCTAACTTTTTATCGCAATAAATGCTTTTGCCCTAGGTCTTTCGTATACCCTATTTTCATAGTCTATGAAAGAAAATTCTTCTGCGAACCTTTAATTTTGCATAAATTTCCTCCACAAGTGTTCCAAAAGATTTGTAGATCATTAATGCAATTGTTGCAATTTTCCACATCCCAGTACCAACTACCAACAGGGGGTAAAAGATTTTCTTGAGAGCTCCCCTTAGGCTAGAGGCCTTAAACTAATTATCAGAGGAATTTTCAATACTAGATTTTGGTGCTGATTCATTTCCTACATTAGAAAAACTCTTCTTCACCCATGTCTTCTTCATTTGATTCCTAATCTCATCCACAATAACTTTTCCTTTTCCCTTATCATCCTTTTGCATATTTTTCCCTTTGTTTACCAGACCCTTCCTGCTTCTACAAAATCTTGCAATGTGACCGGATTTGTTACAATTATAGCACACAACATTTCCTTGTCCAGACCAGTTATTCCATTAATTTTCTCATGATCTACATTGGTTAGCAATATGGCCAAATCTATTGCAGGCATAACATTTGACATTTCTATTGAAAAAGCTGTTTGTCATATTTTTGCATTCAATTGACTTATGACCATACTTATTGCAATTGAAACACTGACTGAAGAATGATGGGCCACTTGGATTGCTTCTACTTCTACATTGAGCAGCCATATGACCAAATTTATTACAAACAAAACAATATCCATTAAACTTTTAAGCATTGGGTTGTCTTATTGGATACCTTCTAGCTTTGTTTGTTTGATTTCCATACCTAAATTTCCTTTGACCAGATCTAGAGATTTCTCCTTTCTCATATCCAAGACCTTGCTTGTCACTTTCAATCTTCTAACTTTGAATTAGTTCATCAAGCTTAGCTGAGCTAATCTTGAACTTCTCCTTGTATTCATTTGCAGTAGCAAGTTCATCCCTAAGAATAAAAATTTGTCTTTCAAGCTCTTCTTCATCATTTCTGGATTGTTGCAATTCAAGCTCCAGTTGATTGAATCTGCTGCATTCATCAGATCTTTCTTTCAAGGACTGAGTAAGATTCTCTTCATTCTTCTTTCTATCTTCAATCTCCTTGGTCATCCTCATCACAATAGATTCCATCTCATGCTTTAGGACAACATTATCTCTGGTGAGATTTTCACATTCTTCTGTCTTTTCCTTCAAGGCTTGACTTAGGTTTTCATCTTCCATGCTTTTACTTTCTTTCTGCTTGATCTGATCTCAGAGTTCCTTTCTCTTTTCCCTGGACTTATTGATTTGATATTTCAATGATTGAATAAATTTCTCAGCATTCATGAGGCTTTCTTGCAATTCTCAGACTTCAGATTTGGACTGATCAAGATCATCTAGTGCCACCAAAAGTTGTTGATGAAGACTGCCATAATCCATTGAATCACTTTCCCAGATCTTCCCCAAGCTATTAAACTTCTTTTGAGGAACTAGACTCTGATACCGATTATTGGAATCAAGGAACATTGAGAGGGGGGGTGAATCAGTGTTCTGCAAAATTTAACTTTATTAACTTGATCTTTAAACCACTTATAGCATTGAACCAAAAGAAATATGCTATAACATAAGGCAATCAACCACAACACCATAACACAAGGATTTTTACGTGGAAACCCTGTTAGGGGAAAAAACACAGTGGAGGTTAATCCATAATTTGAGTATACTCAATATAAGTGTATACAAGTGGAATGCACATGCATTCAAGCACACTACCTAGAGCTCACTACTCAAATACAAAAGGATTTCTGCCAAAAAGAAGACTCGTTGTCTTATAGTCACATCCAGAAGATAACTGGAGTGAATGAACTATGAGATATCATATGTTAATGCATGATTATAGTTTTGGTTAAGTGCATTGGTCGCATTCTTCACACTTTGTCTGATTTTGATCTTAAAGCTTTGTATGCTTTAATTCAAATCACCAATCTTTGTTCTACTCAAATGAAACTGTGCACAATTGATCTATATTCCTTCTAACTCTTAGATCATATTGCATCATATATCAAAATGATATGAACAATCAATTATATATCCGCCACTAGAGATTAGAACAACTGCATGTCGGCTTTAACAAAATAAGAAACGTGCACAAACTGTCGGCTCAATCCATAGATAATTATCAATGCGAATCAGCCAATGTCAACCAAAACATAGTAAGGATCCAAAAAAACATGTCTCAAATATGAAACACCTTAAACAATTATGTCTCAAAGATCCACAACACACTACACTCATCTAGTTGGCCTTTTTGCACTGTTAGACTGAAAATCAGTATACTGGATCTTCTAACTTGCACACCAATCAATGTGAACCCTGATGATTCAAGGATAAGATAGTACATACATTAGACAACCTTCCTTGAGATCCACAACACAAAATGATAACAAAAAATTACATATGAGTTGATGTACATAATTTTGTCGGATGCCCTATTTTAGCTTTGATAGATAACACATATCTTCAATCTGACTTTCGGTATAAGAAATTACTGAGATGTGGATGGGATTACTAACTAGGGTTGCCTTTTAATGACAATACCAGATGACTTGTGTGGTGTCTCTTTCCAATAGTATCCACATACCTAGGTCCAACTAGGATGAAAAGAGTTATAGAGCCATATGGATTAAGAGAGAGACCTTCATGTGTACGTATGGTAGACTTAGTTCTTTCATATTCCTCCCTTTGTAATGAATTTAACCATAATGTCTCCTTTGTAATAATATTTACTCGGCTTGTAGGGTCAACTAAGACACCTATCACAATGTTTCCATTGAGGCAAACATGAACATATAGAGGAGAGGGTTTATTATTCAATGGCAAGTCCTGTGAGGTGAAAGCCACATCTGGAAAACCAGTCGTAGGTTGTGGGGGAGGAGTAATTGAAACCATGTTAACACACATTGAGGGTTGAGGAGAAGTGTTAAAGGGGTCAATAATCAAGTTCGCTGAATGGGACATAAACAAGTATGTGTAAATCAACAACTCACTATTAGCCTTCGTTATCGATTTATTCACATTTTCTTTCTTCCCATCAAGACAGATGGTACCTTCATTGATGTGGTCTTGTATCTCATGATGCAAACACATGCAACACTTGGTATCATGCCCATTAACATGATGATACTGGAAAAAATCATTCACATCATACTAATTAGGATAAGGCTCCTTTAGAGGTCGGGGTTTTTCCAAAGTTATGATCTTATCCTTCAACAACCTTTGTAGAATGGAAGAATAAGATTCTGCTAAATTTGTAAAATTTATGTTGCGCCTAAGGCCATTATCATTAGTCATAACGACTACATTTGCAACAACCTTACCTTTTCTTGAGATAGACATAATAGAATTTCCTTTTGAATGTGAGCGTGAGGAGGAACCCCCAAACTGAACTACCATTTGCTGATACTCCGGTAATGTAGAACATAGATGCACAAAGGAAGGGTATTTCATTAGGGAAAAATTCTCCTGCTAGGCTTGTTGTAGGTTTCCTATGAACCTCTTTTGCACATCAGAGTCGGGCAATGGGTACACGATTTGTGAAAAGAGAACTTAGTATCATGCTATGGAGTCAGTCATCTTCTCGTTATCTCCTTGCTTACATTGGACGAGATCCAGGAAGGTCATCTTCAAACCGATGTTAGCTTGGAATTGTTATAGAAACTGATTCACAAGTTGATCAAATGAGAATATAGAGTTATTAGGCAAGGAACATTACCACTCGAGTGTTGTGTCCTTGAGAGATCGAGGAAAGAGTTTTACCATTAAAGCATTGTGGTGAAAGAAATCCATACACATGGCCTTGAAGGTTGACACATGTGTTTGTGGATCCCCTTTATTACCATACTTTTTGAACTTAGGAATCTCCATTCCCTACTGTAAGGGAGTTCTCAAGATCGCCATAGAAAATGGACTATATCAAAAGAAAGGCTAGAAGATAGGTTGGGAAAAGGCTTGAGAAAGGCTTGCTAACTAGTTTTGCATCCGACCTATGTTCTAAAGAAGAGCATTTAGAACAGGGTTAGAGGATGACAAAGGCCCAGTGGAACCTCCAAAACCACCACCACCAGAACCACCTCCAGATCTACCTTCAGAGCCACCACCATGACCACTACCGAAGCCACCACCACTGGTAGAACCTCTATCAAAGACACCTCCACCACCAAAACTACCACCATGGCCTCCACCAGAGCCACCTTCGCTAGTGCCACCTCTGCTACTGGAGCCACCACCACTCATTCCACTAGAGCCCCCACTACTAGGGGTAGTAGGAGGGGAGAAACTGAAATCAAGTGGTATTCTACTAGCCTTGATAGTAGGGGGATTTTGAGAAGAAGAGGAAACACTAATCGAAGGACCTATTTTGGCCATGCATACAAACATTGTAGGCACCGAGACGCTTATATATCTCTCATAGGCATTGATCACCTCTCCTCAGGTAATACCTAATCTAGTCCTATGTGAGAGGATATAGGCTTTGGTTAGATTGGTAAGACTTCGCTAGCAAGTCTAGCAGCCCTCACCATGTTCGGTGCTTTCTCCAAGTGTTTCACAAGGTCTAACAACCTGTTATCCAATCCCAAAAGTTTTTTTGTAGGGATATGCACAAAATCATCCTCATCCATGGACAAAGTTGTAAGGGATGCTGGAGGGGTAGGAGCACGAGTGGTCTCATCTACAAAACCCATCTCGTCGGTAAAACCTGTAGGAAAACCAATAGTAAAGTCAATAGCCAGACTAGTGGAAAAATGGTGGTAAAAATAGAAGTAACCTTCGCCTTTTCCATTGGTAGGTGTCACACACTTCTTCTAACCACATAACCAGAGGTCATAGATTGGGTTATGTTGCTCTCAGGTTTACAACAATCACCATGTGTGAAATAAAAATTCTCAACACAAATAAGTGGATAGACGTTGTTCACATCAGGTTCACTAAAATGTAAAGGTAGGGGGACCAACCACACCAAGGCTCCAGGTCACAGAGAGCCGAGAGTGGAGGGATTCCCTATCTTACCTCAAGCTAAGCAGGTGTTCAGGTCAAGGATAGAGAATGAAGATCACTCTCAAGTGCTTTTGTCACTCTACAGATCCAAAAACTTGAACGAGACTAGATGATCCAGTTTCTGGAATCCGAACTGCACCTCAGATAACTCTATGCTCGAGGACGACAATGTAGGTCAAGGACAACAGCGTGATGCACTAGCATCTCTTTGGTGCACTGGCATCCATACGACCAAAAAGCATGAAATATAGTGCAGGAAATGAGAAAACCTACTAACTATCTAGCTAACTAAATTCAACGAAATGGACAAAATGATAAAATACGTAAAATAACTATGTAAATGGTAAAGAAGGTAAATGAAATTAAGGGTGATGAAGGCCAACTCATTGACAGTCCAGTTCACCAACAAGCTCCACACACATGTACACCTACACACAACTAAGAAGGGAAAATTTTTGGGGTTGTATTAGGGTTTGCCTCAGTCAAATCCATGCTTTGGTATTTCCACCTCCATGGACAACCAAGAAAGCCACAAATTAGAAAATGCAAAAAAGGAAAGAAGAATATCGAACACTACAAAAGATAAAATGCTACTCTATCAAACCACAACAATAAAGGATAGTGAAGCAATACCACCTACACCCAAAGGCACTCAAGGACAATGAAGGGAGAATGCAAGACAATGAGCTTGGAAAAGTTGACACGACCGTAGTAGTGACGAAATGAGGTATCACAAGATTCCAAGCTCGTAGTTTCTATGGTAACACCACACATACAAAATGGAGTTGGTGGAGTAACAAGTTTCCATAATTCTAAATGGATTCCCAAGAGTTCAAGTGAATAGCAAGAATTGTGAAGAAGATGAGATAAATTGCTCAAGAGATGCTAAAGAGATGGATTGATAGTGAAAATTATGCATTTGAAGGAAGATTAGGAGGGAAAGATCTATTTTTGAGCTGGCTGGTCAACACAGAGATGCTTCATGCCCAATGGAGAACATAATGTCCTTGTGGACACCAGAGGCAAGAATCTGTCAGGGACGATAGCGTGTCACGTAGACGTTCGCGTGTCACACTCACATCCCCAACAAATATTCCCCCACTGACACATAGGACAAATGCCAAGTGGATGGAAGATAGGTGAGTGATGTTGAATTATCTAGTTGGGTTTGATTATTCTAAAGTAGGGGATGCAAAAGGGGAATTTACACGAGGGGTGCAAATTTGCTCCTATATAGTGCCATGCATCAAATGAGCATAAGTTCAAGATCATTTTGAGCCTGAAGGATGCTAAAAGGTGCACCATTGGTCTATTTCATAACCAAAACAGTTGCAGGAACTACCTCTTGGAGGTGTTATTGAAGCTCATTTGGTTGTCGGGTATCACCATGATGTTATTTTAATGCCTGCGTAATACTACCACATGCCCCCAAGGGAGAATCTAAAATTTTTATATTATGGGCTTGGTGTCTACTAGTGACTCATGTCAGATGAGTGCAAGATCAAGGAGGTTTTGTGCTCATATAATGCTAAATGGTGCACCATTGGTCTGTTTCAAATTCGGATTGATTGCGACAAATTGTTGATGACGACACATTTAATTATGAGCTACCTCTCAGAGGTGTTATCACTATTGTTAGTAAGCTTTCTCAATCTTAATGAATGCTATTTTTGTGGTCATTGCATCCTCTTGACTAAAGATGGCAGTAATCATTTTTCATACTACACTTGTATCTAAATTTCTTGATTTGATGGGTGCCAATGATTAATTAACCCACCTTAGATGTGTTACTATTGAATCAAGGAAAGGAAACCACATTTAATAATATTATGAGCATGTGTCAACACTGATTATTGGCATAATTACCCAAGCTGGAGTTGCGCACATGAGAGAGCCGAAGGCCACTCTCATATATCGAATGATCACATGGTCAATTGATTGCCAATGCTATTAATACAATGTTTCTTCACACAAGATTAATCTCGACTAGCACTACTTTTTAAAATGGTTGAGAAGTCTAAATTTATTGTGTGCATGTCTGTTGAATGTGTTATGTGTGGTGGTATAGATACACCCATTAGGTTGGTGAGTGCCTATAGGAAGATGGACTTCCTCGGTGAGATTTTGGAGCTTCAGCTAAAGAGAATTATGTTGGAATTAGATTTCCTATTGATAGGTGTAGTCAAAATCATTTTGGGTAAAGATTTTATGTCACTGGGTGAGCGATATAGAGTGGATTCAAATATCTCATCATGGTTCATGACAACTCTCCTTGACTTGCAAATCCTGAAGGTGGCTGTGGTGATGATGGCTCACAAGCTATTCAAACTTGAAATATTGGGTGGGTTGAAGGAGGTGCTAGAATCTACCTCTATAGGTATTGGTATACCTAGGCCCCATGATTTGGAGCTTATTTTTGTTCTGGGTGAGGTGGTAACATTTTACCCTTTTATTTTGGATATCAAAGGTGTGACATTGATTAGGTAAAGGGAGTGGGATAATGTGGGAGTAAGCTTCTTAAAGAAAATGCTACATCTTGAGCCAGTCCAAGGCTTCAAATGGGTCAACAACTTTATCAACTATGTGTAAGAATTTGGTGATGAATAGTTCATAGTTCATCTTTCTATAAGGATTGCATTTTGTTTTTGTTGTCTGTGAAATGTAAAATGTTTTACCCTAGCTGGAAATTTGTTTGATGTAGGGTTTGGAGTTAATTTTGGGGGTTGGGTGCTTTGATAATGGAATGGTTGAATTTTCAAAGTCGGCTTTAAGCATTGGTTTTTGTTTTGGTACCTTGGTTCCACACGGTTGAGTCTGGTTGTATGGTTGGGGGATGCAGTTTTTTTGGTGTATTTCCAAAGTAGTCGTTGAAGGGTCCTAGTTGCATCACAAGTTTTTTTGGGTCTTCAATATAAAATTTATGGTTTGAGGTATGATCATATTCCCCTCTTTTATTTGTCATAGAACTTATAAGAATATAATTCTACTATTATATTAGTATAAAATAGTTCAGGCCTTTGGCCTTTTATCCAAAAAGTCATGAAACTCATTAGAGTACTATTCAATTGGTTGATACTTATGTTATCATAATTGCTAAATTCATGTAATCATCCTCATAATGTCTTAATGGGCAGTTTTCCTATCATAAAGCATTTAAAAATAATCACAAGTGTGATAGGATTAAGATCCATAACACATTACATGTGGAGTGTTCTCACTAGTGAGATACTTAATGAGATGTCTTGAATGCCACAAAGAAAATATTCTTTACATAACTGAAGTTGTTGACATAGAAGTATACCTCAAGTTGTTAGATCCAATTATCCAATGTTGCATCTTTCCTTCAGATATATGAATTTGCATACCAATTTATACTCTAAAAAAGGATTTTATGTTAATTATACATGGGAACATGTTGATTTGTGGTGCATTACAATATTGGTCCAAGTTGAACCATGAGCTTATGATATTACCCAAGAACTCTTGATGATGCGTCTTGAGAGTATTTCTTAATGTATTCTAAACATATAGAGACATCTTAAATGTGTGTTTTTACTATCAACCATATTTATCTTGCTACAAGGTTCAATTGGGTACCTTAAATTTGAACTGAGTGGAAAACATTGTAAGGCCCACTTGTGTTGATGCCTTTTTTATAACCATTGTATTAGGATATTATTATGATGTTAATTTGATTCATTTTAATGACACCTTATATATGAGATGAAATTTTATATTATATATGAGATCAAATATGGCTATAAATGTTTTTGGTTCATTGTTTCTATATGATGTTGTGCGATGCTAAATATAGATGTATGATGTTAGATCCTAATGTTTAAATGTTGTGATGTTCCATATTATCATTTTGGATGATTTATGACTTTATTGGAATATATATTTTTATTACATGTGCTTTATTCTATATATTTGAGAATTCATTTTATTATGTGATTTATGAGATACGTACTGTTGAGATAGATTCCAAACATATTTAGAACACCACATATGTGGTGTATATTATGTGTATGTGTACGTAATTATTATTCAAATTTCATTTCTATTACTTAAACTATTATTACTCAACATGACTTGAGTTTAATGAGTGTATATGACATAAATATAATCTGATAATAGTTGATTTAGATAGCAATAACATGGATTTTTATTTGATATCTTAATCCAATAGTGGATGATTAAGATGTGTATATGTGCATATTATTATTGTTTTTTTAATGTTTACAATTAAATTAGAAAAGTGTTTGGGCAAATCTATATCAAAATGACATCTTAAAAATGTAATTTCTTATTATTTGAGTAAAATTTTCCTTTTAGGTCAGTATGGATATGGATGGGATATTAAAGAAGTTTCTAGAAGGCCTAAGGTGGTCATTTGGACATGAATAATCATCTAATTTTATTTAGAAATAATTATGTTAATTAAAGGATAAGCTCATGTGGAGGTCAAATGGAATGTAAGAGTTTGTTCCCTTTAAAAGTTGTATTTGAATTGGATATTTTGGATGAATGCTACATATCTTGAATTTATCTTATTATTGGAAGAAAAACTCACCTTATTATCCTCAAAATTGATTTTGGGAATTCTTGGCTCAACCTAAAGAGAATGGACATATGTCAACTTATTACTAGTAATAGTTGTTAAACTAGAGCTGAGTTTATTTAAGCAATGAGGATGGTTAAGAGAAGGGATTATTTATGAGTTAATTATTATATTAAAAAATATTTCTTATAGCTTCAAAAGGGAAGAAAAAGGAATCCAATTGGGTTTGAGTTGGAGACAGACTTGTGAATATTCAAAGGATGTTCTTGAGTTTGGAAGAAGGATTAAAACCTAGAAAATATTATTCAACTTTGAGAAGAGAGTTGCACGTAAACATCTTGAAATATTATAATGTAGGAATCTACATAATTTATAATCTCCTCCTTATGTTTTTGTATACAATTTCATATCCATTCCCCTAGTATGCTTTAAGGCTACTTTTACCTATTTTTAGTCATTTTGGTGTTTATAAAATATTAATGTAAGCAACTTGATCCTTAAAAAATCATCCCATATATCCCTTGAAATCTATGAATTATGTCATGTAAGTACCTTATATCTTACTATTATGACCTTGTCCCTAACACCACAAGCGCTAGGGTCACTAATTCTTAATGTGTTTTTTTCCCCAAGTATCAATACCCTAACCTTTATAATGATTTTGATCAACAAAAACCATAAATCATAGTACAATCCCATTTTAAAGCTAACTTCTACCCCACTCACTCATTACACATAATTAGAAAACTTATTATACACTCCAACTCATAGGCAATCTACAAGGAAGCCATCATCGAGTAGGGAGAATAAACTATAATTAAAGAAAATATATTGAGAAGCTTTCCTTGAGAATTAAAGCTTGAAATACCTATAGTTTCTCCTCTTCTTTTCATCCTCCATTGTTAAAAAATTAGAGATTCTCTTCCATAACGATAACCACCAAAGTCTACACACACCTTTCATTACCATCACTCTCTAAATTTGAAACCTTTACCATCTTGTATAATCTTTTGTGGTCATTATCATTACCATTTTAAACCCATCACTTCCACACAACACTCTTTATAGGATTTTAATTAGAATTATTTTTTTATTTCCACCATTATTGTTCATACACAACTTACAAAAGGTCACCTAGTTTTGCACACAACCCTTGCATATATTAGTATTATTTTTCTTAGCTTGCATGCTAAATATTGTGTTGACCAAGGAAATGATGTAAAGGTAAATAACAATTTATAATTTTATATATCCTTAACCTTAGGTTTTGCAGTATTCTCAAGTGAACATAACCATTTTGCATGATAAACAAAACCGACATATCAATGTAAAAAAATCATCCTAAAAGTTGTACATTTGTATCCATGAAGTATGCTCACACCATTGGATCATCTTGAAGCCTAATTTGAGGTGTAGAAATTCCCTTGGAGGTCCCTAGCACCTAGAGTGTGGTGAAATATTTCCTTGGTGGACAATATGAATTTTAGTATATCATTTATAAATAGTTCTTATACTTCATATTTCTTACTTTATAATTCAATTTACTTGTCCCAGCTCCTCGACCTAGTTGTTCATAGATTAGATTAACATCTTATTTTAAGAATTTTTATATATTTAGAATTTTTAGATTAGCATATTATTATTTGATTTATATTTACAATCAATATATTTAGAAAGAAATAAGCATCTTACCCTTTTAAATACAATATATAAATAATTTCTATATTATTATATTTTATTTTATGAACTTGATGTGAGTTGAACATGCATACTTTGGAATACCAATCTTGTGAATATCAAGGATTTAAAATCTTGCAAGAGGTAGGATCTAATTTTATTTATGTTCTTTCTTCTTTTGAAACCTTTATTAATAAAAATGACATTCTTCTTCTTTTCATGAGTGTGTAGAAGAGGTTAAAATGCTTCTATTCTAAATGTTACTCATTTTTTTTTAAAGGAAGCAAGGTGCATAAAAATACTTCCCACACTAATATTCTTAGAAGATTGTTGTATTTTTTAAAAAAATTTAGCAATCATATAAAGTAGAAAAAAATTTAGACATAAAATAAAAAATATACTATAACATAGGTGTACGTGGGGAAAACCCTTTCAAGAGAAAAACTTCACACTCCAAAGCAACCCAATGTATTATTCAGTAAACCATAGTTACAATACACTTGCAAATAAAGACTTCATAGGAGTATCACTAACTAGAGATCTAGAGGAATTTAAAAAACTTAAAATATTTGCAAAACTCAAACCAAACCTCCATCTCAAACATATAATATATAGGAGATACAATACATGAAGCCATCAAATGATAATTAGAAAACCATGAGCTAAAAACACCTAGAAAGTGGTGTCCAAAATTATTCCCAATCAAATATATCTTATGATGTGTCATAATATGCATCATAAGTTGATCAATAAGTGTAACTCCCCTTTATAACTATTTTATGCATCCAACATTTTTTTACATTTCCTCTGCAAACTTATGAAGACCATAAATTTTGATCTCGTAGGTCGATTGGCCAATTTTTTAAAAAAATTTAGAGCTCAAAGATATATATGAAACATACACCCTTGTAGGTGGTTCTGAACAACCGAGAAAATTTATTTTGACCAAGAAATAACTCTATATCCTATGAATTAAAGTTTTCCATTTTATATCCAATTTTTTAAAATTTTTCAATGTTAACATTAGGAGAAATGTAGAGAAATCTTTCCCAAAAGATTGAAAAGAAAACTTAACATCCATTAATGAATTATTAAGCTTGAGAGTTTATTTATTTTTATGAATAGTGTATTTAAAGTATTGATGATTTTAGTTATATAATTAAATGGTATTTTCATACCTTATTGAGGGTATTCTTATTTAGATAGACTTTAAAGAGAAACCACAAGGGTTCACAAGATCTCAAAATTGTTTGAAACATAAATTACCTTCTACATAAGAGAGAATAAATAACTATGCAATATTGTTAAAATTGATACAATTCAACCTTGATTATGAGCATATGATACATCATGTACATTGGTAAAATACTTGTATATATAGGTGAGGGTGAGGCATATGAAAAAATAATATGATGAAATGTGTCTTTATCTTATTACTTTATACAAAAATATAAATAAATTCTCTAAGTAAATTTGAATAGTGTGAAAATGTCCTAAAAGGAAACTAGATAGGTAGAAAACCCATTCACACCAACACCCAATTTTAAATTTAGCATAGGGAGAATGATAGTAATAAGGCATGATGAGGTACCCATGTAAAAAATAATCTCTCAAAAATGGATAAAATGAGAAAAACTTGTAGGAAAAAACCCACATCTAAAAAAGAAGAAAGAAGAAAGAAGTGAAATGAAGGACTCAAGATGAACCCCCGAGGAAAAATTCCTTCATTGATCTAAAAAATATACTTTCTAAAGTATGATAAGGAAAAAAATACCATGTGAATAAAAAATCCCCCATAAGAGAGAAGAAGATAAACCATAAAGCCCCTCGTAATATGTAATCTTTTGCACTAATGGTTGATGCTCAATATGAATGTTGGAGATGATCCAAAAGTGTCAAATGATATTTATCCTCTTAGGAAGAAAAAAATCCATATATGTATAAAAATAGGTTCCCATTCCAAATAGGAATATGCGAGAAGAAATCTCTAAATGTATGCCTTTAAAATATTATAAAGTGTCACCTTGTCAATGAGAAAGAATGTCGTAATCAAATAAGGAAATCCAAGCCTAACCATTGAAGAAGGTGACAATCCAAGAATGTCTAGAAAATGATGAAGAATAATATGCAAGGATAATGAATAATTATCCAAATAGTTCTCAATAATTTTTAAGTTAGTGCCAAACTATGAAAAATATTGATAAGATGAATCAATACCCTGTAAGTAAAATTTAGGTACAACAACCATGGATGTATGCTTCTCACCATAGATACAACAACTAGATTGTTATAAATATTGCACTCCTATAGAATATGTTAATATGAATGGTGATTTCCTTAACTATATAGAATAATGATATCTACATAACTTATCACTATAAAATTAGATGTAGGTAGAGAAATAAAAAAAGGGTTTGAGTGTGTCATTGTAAAATTTGATGAAGAAGATGGAACTCAATATGAGATAACTTCAAATAGGATAAAAATTCCTTCAATTGTGTCTAACAAGTAAATGATATGGGATTCACAAAAGAAACCTAATATATATATGCCAAGTACTTATCCCAAGAAACAAAATTTGGAAGATTGATATGAAGATCCTACCATGTTGAATCACTAGAAGATGTGGATGTAGAAAAACTAAAATTTGAAGAAGTAGGAGATATAATTTCAATAAATATCATCCAAATATATTGGTCATCCCATAATAATATATCCACATAGGATGTTTTAGTATGAACACTATAGACATGAATCTACTAATGTTGGAATGTAAGAGTCCCTAGCCTCATGGTTTTAACTTGTAGATAAAGAAGACGAATCATTTGAATCTAGATTTAGACTCATAATATTTAAATAACCAATGAATTTTCATATTAGGTGAAGCCATAATTTCATCACAATGTTCAAGAATTTTAAAATAGGAAAGCTCCCCTATTGTATCATTTTCATAAGGTAGGTTATCAATAAAGTTAAGGGATACAATATATTTCATACTAGGATCTATTGGGAATGGAGATTGATTTATGTATCTATGCATCTCCCAAATTATGTTCGAAAGGGTGTGAGGGAACTCAATATGTGAGATGGAACACTATGTCAAGATAAACATTATAAATAATCAATTCTAGGACATGACCAATCCTATTATCTAATACTTGCTTCCACCAATGAGTACCTAGTTTAGGAATAGGTCTATAAAGATGGTGTAAGAGATAATTTTTTTTTTGAATTTGGATAGAGCTAAAAGAAGCCTAAAGTTTTTTATACATAAATAATATTGTGCTTCAATTCAATTTCATTCAATATATTTGCATATATAGGATTTGCATATCCTATATTATAGGATTTATGTTCTACCTCATATAAACAATCCTCTATATTTGTGAGTTGTTAACACAACTCAATAAAAACAATTATTTGTACAAACTTGATATATTATTCTACACATGATATTTAGTGAACTATAACAAACCTAATGATGTTGTTGACAAAAATGTTGGGAATAGGATGCCATTTAATTGCATTCTAAACATATTTCATGTATCTCCTAAGTCCTTGGAATGTGTTGCACAACACTGGGATTAGGAAGAGATTAATTTGGAATGAAATAAACATTTAATTTGACATTTGTAGTTATTCCTAAATAACAGAAGCATGTGGGGATGCCTTGGGAGAGCTCTTGCAAAATAGGATCACATGGGCGCCCATATGGGAGGTGGGATCCAACTTGGTTGAGTTAACTGGTTGGTGAACTGAGTACACTTCATAAATGCATCCTAGGTTCCTACAAAATGGGGATTTTGATTAATGCATGTTGAGTTCCTATAAATAGGGATTGATGTTTATGAGGTTCAATTTAGTTCAGTTTCAGTTATCTTCAGTTGCATGTTAGTTAACTTAAGTGACTTGAGTTGCACGGACAAATAACAAGTGAATACATTTAGTTAACAGATGGAGGATCATTCATGCATATTGTTTTGCATGAATCGGTGACAAATGTGTTTCAATTAACAAAGATCAACTTGGGCCCACCTTGGGTGCCCAAGTTGGCATCTTTGAGTTACAACCATTGCATATAAAAGATATTTTCAATGATAAGTTAAGTGGGACCTAGTTTGGGCGCCTACTTTGAGGATGAGCTTGAATGAGATTTTTTGACAAGTACGAGGTTAACACTTCAGTGTTGGGCACCAAATTTGAGGGAGACTCTTGTTTGACTTGTGCATGCATATGAGAACTCAACTTGGAAACCCTAGGCATGGATTTTCTCAAGAGGCTTTGTGATTATATATTTGATAACTCTTATGAGTTTGTAAGCAAGAATATTGTGTATTATTGCAACAATTGTATGAGAGATTTTTGTGAGAAAATATTGCAGGTTGTGAAGAAGATTTGTTGAATAACAAAGGAAGCATATCAAGGAAAATTGAATTAGTGTTATTTTAATCTTAATCAAAGGTTAAATAATACAAGGAAGACCAATTCTAGTTGAGTATTTTTTTTTGAAAGGGTTTCTACACATACATGTTGTGTCCTTTCTATTCCGTCTTATATTTCTTCTACAATCTTCTGTCTACTTTCTACAACATTAAAATTGATCTAATTCAAGATTAATCATACACAAGAGATTGTGATAAAGAATACTAAAATTGAATCTACAGTTACACAGGATTTACAAATTTTAAGCTACATTTTTACTACAGTTTTTCCTTCATTTTCAACATAACAAACCTAATACCAAACTCCAAACTCTACCCCAACCATTAGCTCTGATACCAAATGTTGGAAATGAAGGTAATATCGTAGCTTTAAAACTTGTAAAACTATTATACTGTAGATCTAAATAAGTGTTCTTTGTTACAAATTATTTGTGGATGATTATTTGTTTAGATTCATTTTACCATTTGTAGAAAGTAGACAAAATATTGTAGAATAAAATATAAGACAAAATGAAAAGGACACAACATGTATGTGGAGAAACCCTTCTAAGAAAAAACTCCACCAGAATTGGTCTTGCTTGTACTATTTAACCTTTGAATAAGATTACAATAACACTGATTCAATTCTCCTTGATATGCTTCCTTTGCCTTCAACAATTCTTCTTCATAACCTGCAATAAAATTTGATAAAACTCTCTTCAACTTGCTATAATTTATAGACAATAATGAGCCTTGTAAACTCTAAAGAGTTTACAATTACAAAGCACAAAGCTTATCTCACAAAAACTACGCATATTCTTTGCAAGTAGAGTTCTTCCATGAAAAACAATGCCAAACCAAGTTCTTCATCAATTTGGGCATCCAAAACTAAAGTCCTAACTCAACGTTGATTACAAAGATATCTTGTAAACTTCTCCTCAAAGTTGGTGCCAAAGAATGGGCCCACTTAACTCAACCTTATAAAATATTTTATCATGCAAAAGTATTAATTCCAAGATGCCAACTTGGGCGCCCAAGGTGGGCCCAAGTTAATCTTTGTTAACTGAAACATATTTGTCACCGATTTATGCAAAACAATATGCATGAATGATCCTCCATCTATTAACTGAATGTATCCACCTATTATCTATCCATGCAACTCAAGTCAACTACATGCAACTGAACTGAACTAAACTAAAATTGAATTGAATTGAACTAAACCTTGTAAACATCAATCCCTATTTTATAGGAACTTAACATGCATAAATCAAAATCCCTATTTTGTAGGAACCTAAGGTGCATTTATGAAGTGTACTCAATTCACCAACCAGTTAACTGAACCAAGGTGGGTCCCACCTCCCATGTAGGCACCCATGTGATCCTATTTGATAGGAGCTCTCCCAAGGCATCCCCACATGCTCCTATTATTTAGGAATAACTACACATGTCAAATTAAATGTTTATTTCATTCCAAATTAATCTCTTCCTAATCCTAGTGTTGCAGAACACATTCCAAGGACTTAGGAGATACATGAAATATGTTTAGAATTGAATTAAATGGCATCCTATTCCCAACATTCTCCCACTTGACATTATACATTGCAATTATTCTAAACAAGGAATCATTATTATAAATCAAGTACAGGACTCAAGACCAATGGCCTTCCCGTGCCAACTAATCAATCCATGCCAACTTAAAATACAATCTGCATAATCATGAAGCTCCAAGCAAATGATTAATGCTCAAAACCAAGAGAACTTATCTGTAGGAACTGGTTTCGTAAGATAATCTACAACGAAGTGTCAAATTTCTCAATTAATACCTTCCCACTCTCAACCATTTCTCGCACCAGTGATACTGAACATCAACATTCTTAGTATGAGAATGATACATAGGATTTTTGGCTAAATAAATAGCACTCTGACTATCACATTCAAGTCTAAATTTCTTGCAATTAAAACCAATACCTTTCCCAATTCTCTATAACCAAACTGCCTCTTTGGAGGCATGTGAAATCATCAAGTGTGTTGAACTTGTTGATGGGTATTTTTGCACTTCTCAACATAGGTAATGCATAGGTACATCACCTCTCTTGAAATGAAATATCCAACAACAAGTTGCTGAAAATCACCCCAAGGTCTCTCAAGTGTTAGGTCATGACTTGCTTGGAATATCTCAATTGTTTAAATGTGATCTTGCTGGTAATCATAGGGCAAAATTACGTGAGTTAAACTGGGAGGAATTGGTTCATTTAATGGAGTTCTTGAGATGGGAAGTTTACTGCACAATTGTTGTAGGTTCGAACAATAGTCTAAAACTCCTATTTCAACTTCAAATTTGGCTTTACAATGTGCAATGAACCTTATTCAAAGTCACTATTAAAAAAAGGAAAAAGGGTAGGGAAGTGAAGAGGTTCCTGAATCTGAAACTAGCAATGAATAGTGATAATGGAGGTTGCTACAGCGGGCCAACCTTCCTAAGACTTAGTTCCACTTAACCAAGAAAATCTACAGTATCATGAAACTAGTGCAATCTTCTAAGGACTGCAAATTTCAGCTTTTTATTCACCATGAACATGAATAAAGAGACGATATTTAAGTGCAACAATGATGTAAAGTTCAAACTAACTTTGCACAGCTATATATCATCAATATGCAGCAAAAAGTATGAACTAAGAAGAGGTCAACACCATAGCAATCTCCAACATCAATGAACAACATCTATCTAATCTACTAAAGCTAACTGAAATACATAGAACAACAAATAAATTTACTCAAATTCACTAAGAGAAGAAGAATCATGCAACATGAAGTTGGAACTCAAGAATCCACCAAATCAATGAATTTCTATTAACATTCCAGCAACATGTCTTTACAACAACTCAACTCTCCCTTTAAAATGAGAGGAGACCCCCTATTTATAGTTTCAAAAAGCAAAATAAGTGGCCAAGATAAAATCTCATTGTGTGGCCAAGATTCACTTTACATTAGGGTTTCACCTAGCCCCAAATAGATAGCAATTTAAAATTACATTTTGTCTCATTCCTATTTTGTCTTCTTGTGGAGTAGCACTATAACACTTTGTCTTTTTGTTGATTGTTGTTTTATGTGACTACATTGTGAGGAATTCATCATCTATTATGGGCTTTCCAACTTCCTTTTGTGTGGTGGTGTACTCCACAAATTTTTCGATCAAAGGATGAAGCTTATCCCATTCCAAAATGTCAGATTGAAGCACCTGGAAGTTTAATTTTATAGATCAACAGGTGAGTGTGTCCCAATGTTTGTCACTCTTGGGTGTATTTTCCATTACCTATTCAGATTGGGCGAAGGCCCAAGCAGCAAAACCCATAAAATCTACTGTGAGTTCGCTCACAGTTCTATTTTCCATCTTCTTATGGAAGTAGGGTCTTATCTTCTCTAGGTTGAGCTCAACATTGGGCATTTCAAAGTCAGTCATCAATTTCAAGTACTCCGCACAAGCTGCCCTGGTTTCTTTAGCCCAGTCAAGGTCTTGCCCCACTTCATGGAGCACCCACTCTAAGATTTTCTTCCTGTGATCAAGGCCCAATCTCCAGTTTTCCACAAGCCAGTGATCATCTTCCGCCAAGGCAAGCTCTTTTTTCACTATTCTTTCAGGCATCTTGAGGATTGCCTCAATTTTAGGATACGTAATCCTATACAACTCTAGGAAGTCAGTACAAATTATCTTTATATCCTCAAGATATCTTTGCACCTCTAAGAATTTGTTTGATGTCTTGGCATCACATTTGATGCCCATGTTCCCATTATAAAGGACTTGTCGGAACCAATCTTCAATAGATTTGGTCCAACTCTTTCTCTTTTCCAGCTTGCTGATGTGCTCTTTTGATAGCAACAATGGGGGAGCCATCGACATGGTGGGGAGCTCCTCAGTTGAAGACAATTATTGAATATAGGCGGTCATATCCACCACCTGTGCCTTTAACTCCTCCTTAGAGATCTTATCTTTGTTCATTTGGTGCATAATAGTGGCGACGGATCCCTGAAGATGATCGATCTTTTGCTCTCTTGTGGCTGTCCCTAGATCAATAGTAGAAATGTTGTAGCTAACCCCTTCCTCACCATCATTGGGGTGGAAATTTTCATTGTCCTTAATCCTGAGGCATCTATTGTCAGATGAGATCTGACCCTTGGTTTCTTTTCTTTCTTTGTGCTGATTCGGGCTTGAGCCAAGATGGCCTCCAACCTTGTCTTTGGATATATTGGGGTTGGGGTCTTCTTTTCCAATTTCTTTTCAAGCTAGGTGGGTATTTGAGATTCCCCTTTTGGTGATTCGTGATCACCTTCTTCTTCATGGGTGTGTTGGATTTGCATTACTTTACCACCCGGAGTTTCTTGCTCTGGTTTCTCCCCTTCTTCTTCATCTGAATCTTGGATGAAAACTATTTCTTTTTCGGGGACTTGACAACCGTATGTCCTTTGGGGTTGTCCTTCCCTTTAGGAGTTCTTTCTTTTTTCTTTTGCTCATGCCCATGCTCTTCAGGATGTTCTATTTCTAGGCTCTTTCTAGTTTCAACCTCTTCTTCAGGCCTATCTTCTTCTTTCTTTTCTTTCTCTCCCTCTTCTTGTTCTTTTGAAGGAGGCATCTTTTCATCATGCTTGGGGTTTTGATCTCACTCCCCTACCAGAGGCTCAGTGTCCTCCATCTCTTCATCAATAGTCTTCCCTTCAACGATGGGTTGCTTCTCAACTTCCTCCCCAACATCTTTGAGTTTTTGGGCCAACTCTTCCTCAAGATCAAGATCAAAAGTTTCCACAATGAACTTTACATTTGACTCCTCCTCATCTTCTTTGGAGGATTGTCCTTCCTCTTCCTTGTGGACTACTTCATCAATCATAAGATACTGATATATGGGATGCTCGTGGTAGTCATCCGCTTCTTCTTCCAATTTCTTACTTTCTTCCTTTTGTTGTTTGTCCAATTCTTCAAAAAATTGCATTGTTGCTTCCATCATAGGAGGCTCAGTAGGATGAGGAGGGACATGAAGACCAGTTATAGAATGAGCCAAGGTGGCCTGCACTGCGGGATTAGCAAACATTCCAGAAAGCTTCGAGGGCATATTTTGCATATACTTGGTAAAATCTTCTAGGAGGACGAGAGTGGGCATCGCGGTTTCTGCAGGGGTAGACAAAAGAGACAATGATGGAGACATGGATGAGGAAGAGAGCGGGGGTGTGGTGGAAGATGAAGAATACACAACTATGACCTGAGCCACAGGAGAAGTAGAGGCAAGGTGGACCGAAATGTTCACCGTGGGCAGAGAGATGACAACCATTGCCTACGAAGCAGGTGGTGGAGTAGTAGTGGTGGTAGCGTTGACAGCAAGTGTTGAGGGTGGAGACCTTAGTTGTTCTTCTCCTTTGTGGAGCGGGTCCTCCTAAATGGTGGGCATCCCTGAGAAACTACCCGATCTCCCTTATTTCTTGGAAGTTTCAACTTTTGAAGCCTTCCCCGAAGACTCCTTAGATTTGGGTTGTTGTTCAACCACTTCCTTTCTCTTCTTAGATTGTGTATTTGGGGGAGTTATCGAAGTCTCTATAGTTGGGGCAACATTGGCAGAAGCACTACCAATTTCACCTTCATGCGGATCCTTGAATTCTGTGTATGTTAGGGCTACCCCTTATAGTTTTAATTGAGCAATATGCCCATCAATCCACTATCATGTCCTTGCCTCAATAGGCTTTGTTATAATGTCAAGGTCATCGAACTCTTCTTCATTCTAGTCAATTAATGATAGTGGTAGGTTGGCAACAACGTTATACCTTGGATCCACCAAAATATTCTCATCTTTGACCATCTAATCCAGCACAGGAAACAACTTCACTGTCTTGATGAAGTAGGTTGTCATGCGCATGTATTGCTACATACGCACCTCCTTGTCATCTTTGAAATTTGCCTAAAAGTCTTCAACATTGTGTAGGTGGGCATATTCAAGTCGAACCATCTTCTTAAGCTTGCCGTATGGATCCATTTGTGGTCGAGCGGTGTAGAGCCTTAGGTTATACTCATCCAACTCTTTATCAGATTTCTCCACACACTGGGATGTGTGAAGTTCATACATTCCTTGGCCAAAGATGAGGGGATAAGGGATCCCCACTCTATGCTTGTCGCTCAAGAGGGCGTGTGCTCATTGCAATTGTCGAGAGAGTTTGATAAATATTAACTGGTCATTTGGGTACCAGGGCGACTTATATGGTTTGTCAGAGAAACCCTCGGCTTAGATGTAAGTAAACTTTGGAAATTGTATAAACAGAAATCCAAACTGGTGAATGAAGGCGTTGGAATTGTGTGAGACTCTCCTTTCAGGGTCACCCCAAACATTCTAATGATATGGCCTATGAAGGCATCATTGACTCTACAGTAGTCCCTCTTGAAATTCTTGTATTGAAGTTGAGGGTACTTATCATACACCTTTAGCTCCCTTTCTAGAGTTGGGTTTGGTGCCACAAATAATCCCCTATATTGGGCATGATCGACAAGCAAGTAGACTAGGTATGACATCATGTAGAACTTTTAATTTCTCTTTACTACCACAAACTGCTCATGCAAGTAGTCACTAATCATTCTTGCCCAGTAGAATTTGGTATCCCCTCGGATTATTTCTTCAATAAAGTACAACGTCCACTCTTGAAAGAATGTTGCGGTTGGAAGGCCCATAACTCTGCTTAATAAGGTTACCAAGTTGTGGTAATCCTCATAAAAATCACTTTGGAAGAGCTCCTGGGGTACTTTATTAGTGTTGCCCCTCTTCTCCTTTAGCCAATACTGATTGATGAGATTCTTGCACTTGAGGGGATCAACGTCCCATATTTGCTTACCATATTCTTTAGGTATCTGCTCCATCTCACTAAAGGTAAGGATGTGAAAGGTTCTCCCTATTGACTTGGCAGACAAGTCAACTAACACATTTCCATCTCTGTCCACTATTGTTTTGGTATCTTCTTGATATGCCTCCCTACAGGCCATCACTGGTTTAGGGGCTACGAGGGCTGGTGGGAATTCGATAGTCTTGGCCAACCCACTGCTTTCGATTCTTTTTGCATTTTTGGTTGTAGGGTTAAGTCTGACCCTTTATTTAAACTCATCAATGTCTATGTGTCCCATATTGGTGTCTGATATCTCCTTCCATGTTGTAGTGACCTTTGAATTGAGGGGTTCCCCTTGGAACTTGTACCTCATTTGATCCGTGTCCTCTTTGCCCTTGGGTGCTTTGGAGATCTTCTTCCCTTTGTCTTTCTCTGTGGCCGCCCCTAAGGATCCAACAACTGGTTCCATATATCTTGCAATCAAAGGAGCAATAAATGATTCAAGCATAAAATACGAAGAATGTCAGGCAAAATCTTGCAAAACAATGTTAGATCAGACAATTCATCACTTAAAGATAATAAAATCCTCTAAAAATTCATCTTACATCTTTTGTTTGAAGGACATTGGGCAATGTGGGCCCAGGGGTGTGGAATTCCCTAGGCTGGCAGTAGTTTTGGAGGCTATGTTGTTTGAAAACAACGTTGGTAGGCGACATCCCGCATACGGAGTCCCACAATGCGGGATCCATGGGATCAAAAGATGGCGGTCACCTTGGACTTGGACTTTAAGGGTGTGGACTGGAGGATGTGAAAGGATGCCAAGTGTTGGCCATTCGAAATAGTGTTGATGGGGTAGAAATCGGGCAGGGGAGGCCTGCACGGTCAGGGTCGTAGGGGGGTGAATGCATTAGCCATTAGTTTCGATTGATTTCTTTTGATATTCCGGTGGCTAGGGGGGCAGTGGACTCTGCAATGTGGGGAGATGAGGGAGCTTAGTCATTTAGGAGTGGCATGAAATGGACAGCGGGCTGCAAAGGGTGGCGTGCAAGCGAGGACCCACAAGAGCAAATGACTTAGCCAATTCTAGAAATGCAAAATAGATGATCGTGGAGACATTAGAACCCGAGGGGTGGAAGGACGCTTGACAGTGGTCATTAGGTGAAAGCCATGATGGGATGACGTCCCGCAAGGTGTGACCTACATGATTGGGTCCGCAAAAGGGAGATGCACATTGAATTCACCTCGCCTGTAGGCTCAGACAACAAACAAAAATGCGAAGCTCGACAGGTGTAAGGATGTTATGTGTCGGCCGTTTCGACGAAAAAACCTGAGTGAAAGTCCACAGACGGAAGCCCATAGGACTCGACCCGCATTACGTCCAGATTTAGGCATTTTAATGAATTCCGATTTTGGACGATGCTGGTAACTACAGGACCTGATGATCAGAGAGGCATACTTAGATGCTCGTTCAGAATGGCGGGGGAGCAACGACCACCCATGAATGGGGGTCCATGATTGTGGGCCTAAGAAGGTTAGCGGGTCAATCATTCAGACTTGTGAACCTTGCAAGGTATATCTTGAGCGGCGGCTACGAGGGCGGGGCCCGACAGGTGGACGGATGGGTCATGGAGGCTGTTTTGAAATGGCAAAGCCCATAAGCAATTTGTAGACGAAGGCCCACGCGGTTGAAGTTGAGGGGTTTGAAGGACATTTTGGACAACCATTTGAAACGATGAAACTTAGACGAAGTTTCATCGACGGATGTCCGCGCTTGCGGACCCGAGAGGGTTTGAGGGGGTTAGGTTTGTTCTTATGGAACTCTTAAGGTTAGCAATGACCGAGGAGGGGAAGCATCCTACGGATGTGAGCCTGACAAGGGTGATTATTGGGTATTTATAGGAAATGTGGTATTATATGCCCTCATTGAATGCTCATACGACGACGTCAAAGGTTGGTGAACATTCACTTCAAAAATGATGCTCAGGATGGTAGGGTCCGCCTCAGTGGATGACGGTCAAGCGCTGGCTGTTGGAAACAACCATTGACAAGAAAGGGAAAATTGGACTGCAGGTCCCGCGAGGCAAGAGGGCACTAAGAGACGACCATTCAAAATAGCGACAACAGGAGGGAAACCAGCAGACGGTGACCCGCATTAGCTGGAGGACGCCAGTTTGAAACTTTGAAGGCAAACAACCAAGGAAATCTCGTGAAGACCTAAGACTTTGAAAATTTAAGGGTAGGAAAATATGGTCAACTCAAGATGATTCTCCTAGGGTTCCTCGACCACTTAGGACTCAAAATAGGGGGCACACAAAATGAGGTGAGACAAAAAGTGACCCGACATAGGTGAAAAGAGAGGGTCCCTATTCCGAATGGGGCATGTGTGCTATAGGCACAACAAAACTCACATCCAACCAAGGTGTAGGCTTCTCGGTCTTTACTATTGAAAATTTTCTTACGAGTAACCATTCCAACATATATCTCTTACCATAAGAGAACTCAAGCCTCACCTATTTCTCCAAGTATCCATGAGGACCTATAACCAACCAATCCATGTCAAACTCCAAATGCAACATAGCACTATCATGAAGTAATCAAGCAAATGATTAATATACCCAATACATAAGAGAACTAGACAAGATCAATGTCAAAGCTCCAATCATGAATAAAAAACATAAACATGACAACATGATCTAACCATCTCCTCCAAGGAGATTGCATGCATCATAACATACATAAACATCCTATTCTCAAGAGAACAAGTACCATGCCAAACTTTAAACGTGTATCAAGAGTAAACCATGATGTAATAGTAACCACTCTAAACCAAGAAAAAACATATCCCTAATCACATGAAGATAAAATTACCAATGATGCATCCACGTCACTGCCAACAACTCCCACTGAACTGTGGTATGAGCTACACATGGCATCATGACTACCATCCTCTTCATGGAAAAGAGTCATCACTAACATTTTTACATGAAATGATCAATGCATGATTATCGTTATCTGAGGATTTCCCTATAGAAGAATCATAACTCTTTTTCTTGTTCTTACAATCCTTCTTCACATGTCTCGGTTTCCCATAGTTCCAACACTTTACCTTACTCCGTCCTTCTAACTTACCATTCCCTTACTTGTATCCCTTAGGTTCCTTTTTCTCAGGCCTACCTTTTACAAACAAGGCATCTTGGATTTCCGTTTTAGACTTCCTCCTCATCTCCTCTGATAGGAGAGTAGGAATTATATTGTCCATCTTCTGGTCTACACCACTACCACTGATAGCAACAATTATATTTTCCCAAGACTATGGTAAAGAACAAAGTAACAAAATGCATTTATCTTCATCTTCTAGCTTTACATCTATAGATGCTAACAGACTTAGAATCAAATTAAAAGCATTCAAATGATTTGCAACATAATCACCATCTTTCATCTTTAAAGAATACAATTTTCTTTTCAGATACAACTTATTAGTAAGAATTTTGGTTTGATAGATATCACTTATTCTCTTCCACAACTTATATGCGGTAGTTTCATCTGAAACATTCAAGAGAACAACATCAACAAGACATAATTGTATGGTCCCTCTTTCCTTCTTATCAAGCTTAGCCCAATCCTCATCTGACATCGTTGTAGGTGACTTTGTCTCATTACCAACAACTAACCACTGATCTCTCTCTTCAAGGATATCCTCCATTTTTAGTTTCCACATCTCATAATTTGATCCATTGAATATTTCAATATCTAAATGAGAATTAAAACTCATTGTAACAAAATTATTTTCCAAAATCAACAACACAATAGTAAAAGCTCCCACTACAACCAAAAAACCTCCAAAATTTTAAGAGAAAGGTGTCCCAAACTCTACCCCAACCGTTAGCTCTGATACCAAATGTTGGAAATGAAGGTAATATTGTAGCTTTAAAACTTGTAAAACTATTATACTATATATCTAAATAAGTGTTCTTTGTTACAAATTCTTTGTGGATGATTATTTTTTAAGATCATTTTACCATTTGTAGAAAGTAGACAAAAGATTGTAGAAGAAAATATAAGACATAATAGAAAGGACACAACATGTACATGGAGAAACCCTTTTGGGAAAAAAAATCCACCACAACTGGTCTTGCTTGTATTATTTAACCTTTGAATAAGATTAAAATAACACCGATTCAATTCTCCTTGATATGCTTCCTTTGCCTTCAACATTGTTTTTCACAGAATAACTCTAGCAAAGAATAGGCGTAGGTTTTTTGAGATAAGCTTTGTGATTTATAATTTTAAACTCTTTGGAGTTTACAAGGCTCATTAATGGTTAACTATTGTGAGGTTTGACGTTTGAGTTATATGCGATAGTTTCATCTGAAACATTCAAGAGCACTGCATCAACAAGACACAATCGTATGGTCCCTCTTGCCTTCTTATAAAGCTTAGACCAATCCTCATCTGACATCATTGTAGGTGACTTTGTCTCATTACCAACATCTAACCACTGATTTCTCTCTTCAAGGAGATCCTCCATTTTTAGTTTCCACATCTCATAATTAGATCAATTGAATCTTTCAATATCTAAATGAGAATTAAAACTCATTGTAACACACTAATTTTACAAATCAGCAATTGACACAATATTGAAAGCTCCCATTATAGCCAAAAAACCTTCAAACTTTTAAGAGAAAGGTGTCCCAAACTCTACCCAACCATTAGCTCTGATACCAAATATTGGAAATGAAGGTAATATTTTAGTAAAAATGTTAGTGATGACTCTTTTCTTGATGTTAAAGATTAATCTTCATGGAGAGGATGGTAGCCATGATGCCATGTGTAGCTTGTACCACGGTTTAGTGGGAGTTGTTGGTAGTGACATGGATGCATCATTGGTAAAGTTATCTTCATGTGATTGGGGATATGTTTACGGGGTTATCTTTAATCCTTTGTCAATGATTTATTCTGTTTAAATCGATTTTATCTTTTATAGAAATAGACAAAAGATTGTAGAAGAATGTAGACAAAAGATAGAAGTGACACAACATATACGTGGAGAAACCCTTTTGGGAAAACACTCCACAAGAACAAACCTATATCAAACCTAATGATGTTGTTGAAAAAAAAACCTTGATTGGAGTCTAAGGTTTAATATTCTATTATATGTAGTAAACTTGGGTGTGATGCAATAAAAAGGGAGAACTTATATATGCAATAAGTATAAACCAAATTATAATAAATGATATTTATTCCTATTTATGCATCCATAACATCATATATTAATATACTTTCATGGATTATACATATCTTATAATTAGTTCCTCTTGCTTTATTCTTCCTTATAATCTTCCTTATTATCACATATATTCAATCCATATGACTCCACACTCTTTCACACTCTCATCTCTTACTTTTCCCTTCTTTATATAGCCTCTTAATTCCTTTTCATCATATAATTTCATAATAATACTTAATTATCTTATTCCCATGATATATGTGGTGCCTCACAACCCTCTATATCCTACCAACAAATGTAACATTCCTAACACCCCCCATTTCACATCATTTTCTAAATGGGGATAAGTGGACCAACAATAATTGATGACTATGTTTATTAGCTCATAAAAAACACAAAGTAAGGGCATGGACATACATATCTACTTGTGATAAGAAATAGTGGAACTAGCCTCACTATTTTTAGTATAATTTCATCTAAGGACAGGGACAAAAACATATACCCATGGAACCAAGGATAGGGACTAACATCTATCCAAGGTATTACAACAAGTTTGGATAGGGACAAGCACATCTATCCATCATCAGTTATGAATAGGGACACACTTTTGATCACAACAATTATGATTTGGGACACATACTTCCAATCATAATCATCAAACAAATGTGACTAGGGACAAACACTTCCAATCACATGCACCATCTTGTGAATGGGGACAAACACATCCATTCATAAACAACCAACAATTATGATTGGGGAAAACACATCTAATCACAAATACAAACTTTTAATTTGATTTATAAAATATATTTTTCCCCATTATTCTCATGTGGATTGTCTTTGGTGGCTACTTCAAAAAATATTCTTCATCATTGTCTACAACCATTGCTTTATTTGAATTTATCTTTTCATCAAGGATATCCTTGGCATGTTGAATGTATTTCATAATGATGTGTCATTTTTACTGCAATATTAGCTCAAAATTCTATCCTTTGAGAACTAATTTCCCTTTGAAGAAAAATAATTGGATTTAGAGGTATGGTTAACCTTGTTTTGACAATCATTACAATATCCTCTACAATTGACTCATTTTTCTTGGTTCCTTCATCGATCAAAGTAGATATTATATCTTCTAGAGTAACATTTACTTTTTTCAATGTGAACAAAATATTACCATAGCTAGAAGGCATGCTATTCAACAAAATGGCCTTTGCATCATCATCTTCTATTTTGGATTTTATACCAACTATTTGGCTCATCAAGGAGCAAACTTACTGATATGTTGAACAATATTGTCGTCTTCCATCATTTTTAGCCCAAATAATTTTTGTTTTAGGCCCATCTTTATATTTGATGGTTATGATCCAAACAAAAAACTGAGATCATCCCATACTTTCTTTGAGGTCTTCAATAAGTCAATGTGGTGGAGGTATGCATTTGAAAGTTCAAGACCAGTCAAAGCTATTTTTCTTCGATCCTTTATACTCCATTTTGTGATTCCGTCAACATTAGTTGGTTGTGGCATAGTTTCACTCACTACATCCCATACATCCTTTTCAATAAGGATCAATTGTAGCTTGAATTTTCATGTGTGGAACTTTGAACCTTCAAATTTCTCAATCAATGTGTTATTTTTCTCCATATTAAAAACATTTGACCTCCCTAATTAATATAATGTCAAAGTATCAGTTTCCATCGATACTACACCCTAAGATTATCAACACTTATAGATTCAAATAAAAAAATAACAATATAAAGAACTAAACTCTTTAGATATTTACAATACCAATAAATAATACTACCAAAAACAAACCAACCCAACAATTAGATAATTAATAATAACAATAATACAAACCCAAATGTTAAGAGACATTATTATTTCAATTTTCCTTTGACGTAATAAGAAATATCTTATTGCAACACAATCAATGCACCAATGAAAAGATCTATAAAATCTATGCAACTCATCTCTCTCTAAATAATATATTGCTCCCTTTAGATAAATCCTCAAGAATCTTTGACCTTTCCTTTGTCTACATGCCCATTTTCTAACAATATAGAAATATTTGAGGTAGTGACCATCGCTTCCAAAATACTGTCGCTTTAGATCATTAAACTTATGTTCTCCAAAATTTCTCTTGTGGCTACCAACATAATAAAGATGTTGTTGGTCCTCCTAGTGACTTTTTGCATGCAATAATGTTGCTAGATCCAATATTGTTAACTATGGCCACAATTTCTCCAAATTTTTGGTAGCTGTAGGGAGAAGATAAAAATCTTGGTATGCATATTTAGATCTTCTATTGACAATTCAATGTACCAAATTCTTCAACAATGAAATCAGTTGAACATATCTTATGAATTAAGAAGTCATAAAAGAGAATAACTAAGACTTCTTGCAGGGTCACAAAGATGAACATTGGCTAGGGTTAGCATATCAACTTCTATTCACCACTACAGTGATCGAGAATGCCATAGATGTACTATTGAGTGCCTGATGTGAGATTAATAGTGGTCTAGATGCATAAATTTTCAAGGGACTATTTGAATTAATATATCTATTGCCATTTTCCAAGGTTATATTGGTAACACCTCATAAAATTGCACCAGCTAGAAGAAAAACACTCTCCAAATGGCTCTCACGATCCTAACAAAAAAGAAAGAAACCAAATCCACATATTGAGGATTGAGATATTCATTAGATTAGTGATGGAGGGTAGAGTAGCTTTGATACCATATTGCGAATTTGGACAGAGCTAAAATAAATGTGAAGTTTTTTATTCATAAATAATCCTATGCTTCAATTCACTTTCATTCAATACATTTGCATATATATAGGATTTGCATATCCTGTATTATAAGATGGTTTTTCTATTCTCTATAACCACTCCTCTATATTTGTGAGTTGTTAAAACAACTCAATACAAAAAATAATTCTTACTACCTTGATATATTATCCTACACATACTATTTAGCAAATTGTAACAAATATAATGATGTAATATTCCTAACAAAATTCACCTAATATGTTTTAGGATGTTATCTTTCAAATACTTAGAGTTCCCTTTGTTCAAGGTGATGATAGAAGGATGAATGAAAAAATTGATATTTATTAAGATAAACTCCTCATGAATCAAGTAGAGGCTAAATTAGCCAAAAATGAAACCCTAATAGCAAAAACTAATAGTACCATATTTGCAATTTTCTAAAGTACAAGTCAACATAAAAAATAGGCTTCAAACTAAAATAATAATAACTTTTGTAAAATTTGGGAAAACCAAGTGGATGGTTATGAATTACTTGGAAATTGATTTCCAACACTTGCAAGAAATCAAAAGATGAAATTTGTGAGTACAAGTTACACTTCCCAAAAAATTGCCCCTATCACTATTGGGGTATTGTATTGGTGACATTACTAATTAGAAAAATCTATGACAATAGGAATTTATGGCACTTTCTGATTAAATCCCTTAGTGGAGTGGAAACTATGTAGTGATGGATCTAGGGTAAGCAACTCTAGTGAAGCAATAGTTAAGATAAGGTGGTGGAGTAGTGGAAAACATCATGGAAGAGTAACAAGACTAGTGTCTAGGAAACACTAGAGGCTAACCCCTCTCATGACCAATTACTTAATATTGGGTGGTGATTACCTATATAATCTGTTAGATTTGGCTATAGAAATTTCCACCCAGGATCTAAAGGACAAATGGAAAGCACAAAGAGATCAATATGAAATGATCAAGATTGTAATGGAATTGGCTATCCTAGAATTTAATATACAATGTATGAGAACCCCTTGGTTATATAGACAAGGTGAGACATAGGATTAGAAAGGATCATGACAAGTGTCTTAATCCTATGACATGAGACAACTAACTTGACATAAAATTCAAAAATAAAAGATTTAGACATGACAACTAAGTCTTATAGAAATAATATTAGGACCTAATTAAACTTAACATGTGAATATGTCCCCTCAATCCCTAGTAAGTGAATTAACTAGGTACAAGACATTTATTCACACCAACATTATCAACTTCTTCAACTTGTATCCATTCTACACAACATTTAAGTGAATTAACTAGGTACAAGATATTTATTCACACCAACATTATCAACTTCTTCAACTTGTATCCATTCTACACAACATTTAAATCTATAGGTACCATGTTGGTACAATTCCCATAGGCCTATTAGTATGAATTGTACCTTTTACCCAATCAAAACTCACCAAACCTTAAATCTACAAAAAAATATACCATACATTAATATACAGTGACAAGAAAAACAATTTCATTTATAATTCTAAGAAAGATTCTATTGACCCTAGATCTATATATGCATGCATTGTATTATTGGTGCAAATCCATATAGATTTATGTGGCTAAATGTTGCAGGGGCACTGTTCTAGATTGATTTTCGTAATTTTTGGTTTTGAATCTCATTTCCTTTTTTACATTGTTTTCTAGTGACGTGTGGTAGATTTTGTGTGGCAGTGGTTTTCTTTCTTTCATTGCACATGAAGTGGGAAGGCAGTTATATAACAGTTGGGGAAAAACAAGAACTAATTTGCCCTGTTTGTTTTTGGAAGTTTTGGCCAGTAATAGAGATCACCCTTTTGGGTGTGAGGATCGACTTTTGGAGAGGGTGTTCATCCCGAGTAAAGGCGATGGGTTACTAGTAAAACAAGGAAGATCGATTGTTTAAGCTAATTGGTGTTCTAGTCAAAGAAGAAAAAAATAAAGAGGCGTTGAATACATAATTGGGAGAAATGAATGTCAAAAAAAGTCTTTGAGATGAAAGCATAGGAAAGGGCAGGTTTGGCTAAGGGTTAAGTATGGATGTGGACACCGAATCTTGATTCCTTCAAAATTTTAGTGCTTAGTTTTAAATTCATGAAACTCAATTTGTTTTTCTATAATGTTGGTGTTTGGTGAAATTGAATTCTTTTTATTGGCAATGAGGAGAAAAACCATGGTTTTTTTTTCAGTTTCCCTTGGCTATGGTTCAATCTTCTCAATCGAACCTTCTTTCTATAGAAAACCTCATCAATATTTGGTGAATGTTCTTCCTGTTTAAATATCACAGCTAGTCAATAATTACATAATTTTCCAACATCTTGGTATCGTAGCATTGTGTCTGTAAATGAGCTATGTTAATTTGAAACATACTTTTGTTTTTATCATTTATTTTCACTCCACATCATCATTTTGGTATCAAACTGAGAAAGATATGGGAGAGTTCTGAAAGGTTTGAGAAGAATAAGTTGAGAGTTTCAAAAGGTGTGATGAATAATTTAATTATGTCCATTGATTCTTGGACATATATGTGTTGCAGAATGAAAGGTTAATGAAAAGAACCTGGGTACCAAAAGACTGGGAAGAGGAAAAGAAAGAGGAGCCCTAGGTGAGGTATCAGGTAGACAAAAAGAGGAAAGTGTTTGTCACGTATAGATTTTATCGATTAATTTAATGCAATTAGTAATCATGATGTCGCTATTTAAATTGAAGTTAAATGATTATTTTAATGAAAGTTAAATTGAAATTCAAATTGAAATGAAATTGAATATTGAAATGCAATTATCATGATTTGAGATGTATTTTTATTTTATTTTGGGTTTGTCATTACTGATGAGAAATCGAGTGCAAGTGAACGCAGGAACAGGTGAACGTGATTGAGGGCGAGAACAACGATCAGGTAGAGTCATTTTAGCCGTTAGACGTTTATGAGTAGATGGAATCTCACACACTCACTTGGTTAAGATTATAATACAATTTTGTGATTACCATGTTTGCAAATTTAAAATATAGTTTTATTGGTTTCTCCAAAATGCGGAAAAATAAATGTTGTTTTAAATAATGATTTCATTAAATTGTGAGAAAATGGATCTTATTTAAATAATTCAATGATATATGTCATTATTTTATCATTGTTTGAAATATCGATGCTTGCATTTCAAAATGTAATAAAATAGACTTTTACTTCGAAAATTATGAAAATATAATAAAAAATGGTGTTTTAAAGTTATTTGTTTTTAATTTGAAAATTATGAAATAGGAAAAGATTTAAAATTAGAAATTAAACCAATATTTCAAATAGCTAAAATGGAGAAATTGAAAACGGATTAGGAAATAATTTCACGTGCAAAATTGGAATTTGCATTCAAAAAAAAAAAAAAACTTCAATTAACGAATTGAAGAAATATCTTCAATTAATTGGGGAAGCAATTAGATTTTCAAGACTGGGAGTTAGAAATTGATCTAGAGATCAATCTTAAATAGGGGATCTCATTTTCTGGTTAATGGTAATGCATGGGAGAGAAAGAGGGGCTGGGAATTTCGAAATTAGAAAAAGACACAAGAAGAAATCCGTTTTTGAGCATTGAGAAAGAAAATTTTACAAAGTATTGTTGAGCTATGCAAATGGATTCATATGGAATCATGATATTTTGGAGAGGCAGCTAGTGAAAGAGGAAATTCTGGTTTGTACTGGCTTCCACTCACCTACTCATCACCCGCAGCTTGGAGAAAAGGAGGTCTGGAAAACTGAGAACAGTTATATCCTCTAGCGCACTGGTCTCTCAAAGATACGCGACCAAGAGTGTGGTCTCATATATATTTAAAATGAATACTGTTCTCCCCATGCACAAGAGACAAGGAGGAGTGTCTATTTGAAAGAGACATTAGTCAGAGACTATCTCCAACCCACGCGGCCAAGGAGGTATATGTGCTTCCTAACGGTAATCCATCAGCCAAGGGAAGTCAAGACGCGGCCAGGGAGAGGAATCCATCCTTCCACGCAGTAGGGATAAGGACTTTCCTCTCACCACACACAACTATCAGCCATGCAACCACTAAGACCCACACAGAGGGAAGAAGGGAGGTGCATGAGGAAGGAGAGAGTAGGAGGAGGACATGGGAAGGTAGGAAGGAAGAAGGCGCGGGGAGGACAATAGGAGAGTGGAAGGAGTGTGGGAGAAGGGAGAGCTAGAGAAGGGTACACAGCAGGGAGGAGGTAGACTCTCATGTGCGCAACATATAGGAGAAGACACACAACTCTCCAACACACCCATACAACAAAAAGAAGAAGGAAGGGGAGGCTAGGAGAGGGAATATAGAACATAAGAGAAGAAGGGTGGGAGTAAAGAGGAACAACAAGCAACTCCTCGCCACCATACTCAATAGGTAGAAATAGAAGGACAAAGGACAGAGGAAAAGAAAAGAAAAGAAGGAAACTACAGAGTAGAAAGATACAAAAAAAGCAGAGGAATTTCACAAAATTCATTTCCAGATCAGAGAGTTTTAACAGGTAGGATCTTGAATAATTGAGCAAATCATGAATAGAATTAAAATTAATTGCAATGTTATTTATTGTGTGAATTTTGGAAATTATTAAAAGAAAATTTTGTTGTTTTCGAAATTCTGTATGAACAATAAACTGGAATTATTCTTCAATTTCCAGAATATTATGGAAATTAGAAATAAGAGATTTTTATGAAGAATTTGATTGAAAATAGGAAATAGGAACAACCGATTAAATTTAGGAAGAAATTCAAATCAGAAAACATCTTTTAAATTTAGATTTAAAAATGATCTTAAACAAAAAACTTTATTTACTTTTGTTTTTGACATAAAACTTTATTTGAAATTGGAGTTGAAAGGAATTCAAACTAAAAATAACTTGATAGAATAACTTCCAAAATTTTAACATGTTTTCGAAAAGTATTAAGTTATTTATTTATTTTTTGAAAGTATGAAAATAGAGAAAAAATCATTTAAAATTAAAGTATGATTTTTTTTATTATTGAAAATGAAACAAATAAATTGAGCAAATAGAACAAAATAACGTGTGCTCTTTTAAGACTATTTTATATGTATTTAATTTGCATACTAGAGATACACCTTCTTTTTTTTTTTTGATTAATTAATTATTCAATGTTTAAAGGTGAATTTAATATCTATGGTCAAAAAGGATGAAAGAACAATATTTTAAACTATTTTTGATTGAATCATGACTTTCGATAAATTGTTTGTGAAAGATTGTATTTGACTATTTGGAACCATTCATGCCTGATAAATGACTATGCATGTTATGTTTTTGGGAAAGTTACCTTCCGGGATGGGTGCCGAATATGGGTTATTAGAGAGTGTAGTTTTGCTTTTCCAAAACTGCTTTATTTGTCGTGCATGACATTTTACTTGGCCAAGTAACTTAAGGACCATTGAAACAAATGGAATTATTGAACTCTCTACCATATCCTAGTATCGAACTTGCTTGTTTCTTAAATGATATAGAAAAATGAAAATGCTTGTGGTATTACTAGTTATACTAGGCACGCACCAGATTCCATCTTGCTTGTAGATTGCTTTTTGCTAAGCGATTCATGCAGGGTCGGGTATTTCTTGAATGACTAAGGAATTTCAGGGAAGCGTAAGCTTCGAGGTTGGGCGGAAAAAGCACCTGATCCTTGTTCTCGTCTTCTTTATGAAGATTAGCTGTTGGATTGAAGATCAAAGGATGTTATCTTCTTTTATGTTTTATTTATTCTTGAAATATGTATTGAAGAGCTTAGGCGACTGAATGCCTAAGTCACAAATTGTAACTGATATTATTATCTTCTATTGTAATTATAATTGAAATTGTGTAATATGACACATGTATGTTTTTAGACTGGAATTGTTTATGGATATATCTTATCGACTTATGTCATTGTTTTGGAATCGACTGAATTTTAATGATGTCTAAATGAATGGGTTGACGACTTTATTTTGAATATACATGATTTTATTTAAAGTATTTGTCGATTATTGGAATTTAAGACTTTCGTACTTTACAGTGTTGGAAAATGGTCAGTACTCCCCTTAGGATTCATGACATGGAATAACTGCCTCATGTGGATCCGTTAACTTGGGAAGTTGTATTAGGCATTAATAGGTTGACCTTTTGGTGCAACAACAATCATGGGGCAAAAAATTGGTATCAAAGTTGAAGGTGTCGGGTTTGAATCCCCTTGACTTGTGCTGAGGGGAATATTTTTGGAAAATGGTCAGTACTCCCCTCAGGATTCGTGACATAGACTAATTGCCTCCAATGGATCCATTAACTCTGGCGGTTGTATCTGGCATTAATAGGTTAACCTTTTGGTGCAAATAAAATTGTGGGGCCAACAAAAAGGTTAGAAGATGCAACAATATATTAAGAAGGAAAGAATCAAGAAAAGTAAATATGAAGAAAAAATATTTAGAGTTTGAAAGAGAAATGATAGAGTTGAGAAGAAATTTAGAGAGATGTAAGTTATTGGTGAAGAAAAGGCTTAAGGAAAGGAGCCCAAAATGTGATTGGTATTGGCCCATGAAAAATAGGTTGAAGTGGCCGATAAATTTGATTGTAGAAAAAGAAGAAGGCAAGGGTTAGATGCCTTAAGAAAAGAAGACAAAAGTGTAAGGAAAACCTATAGATATTTGGAGTTGCCAAGTGATCAACATGCACTAGAAGAGGTGAAGGAAGTTCTAATTGAGGAGAACATGAGGAAAAGCAAGAAAGAAGGGAAATCAATGCATGTGGAAGAAGTTACAAAGATGGAATTTGAAGAAGGTGCAGTGAGTGTAGAAGATTTGTGGGCACAATTTTCAGTGATAGAATAGGAGTGGATGGAGAAAATTGCTAATGATGATAGGAAGAAAAATGGGACAACGAAGGATACAAAGATGAAGTTGGCAGTTGATGATAAAGAAGCTATTGCACTGAAAAATAAGATTGACATACTTTTGAGAGTAGCTTGGAAGAAGCTTAAGGAGTACACATGCAAGGTAAATAGTAAGCAAGTTGTTTCCAATGATCTTAGTAATGATGCTTTTGAATCTTTGCATGAAATTGTGGAAGGGAAGAGTTTAAAAGAAGAAGATGAAAATGATATATATGAATGTGAGATGGAGTTTTGGAGGCTTGTAGATGAAAAATAAATAAGGAGAAGATACAAATAGAAAAAGGAAAACAAACAAAAATAGTTTGAAACCATAACAGTTGTTCTGGAGCAATATTGGAAGACCTGAAAGCAAAAAATAGAGAAAAAATGTCTCATTGGTGCCCTCATGTGCAAGAGCACATGTTTTGCCCCTTGGGGAGCCTGATGTAGGGGCATCATTCTAGATTGATTTTTGTAATTTTTGGTTTTGAATCTTGTTTCCTTTTTTTACCTTGTTTTCACTTGACGTGTGGAAGATTTTGTGTGGCACTGGTTTTATTTCTTTCTCATTGCACATGAAGTGGGAAGGAAGTTAGATAAATGTTGGGGAAAAACAAGATCGAATTCGTCCTATTTGTTTTTGGAAGTTTCGTCCAGTAATAAAGATCACCATTTTGGGTGTGAGGATCGGATTTTGGAGAGGGTGTTTAGCTTGAGTAAAGGCAATGGGTTGCTAGTAAAACAAGGAAGATCAATTCTTTAAGCCGATTGGTGTTCTGGTTAAAGAAGAACAAAAGCAAGAGGTGTTGAATGCAGAACTAGGAGGAATGAATGTCAGAAGAATTCATTGAGATGAAAGCACATGAAATGGCAGGTTTGGCTGAGGGTTGAGTATGGATGTGGACATCGAAACCTGATTCCTTCATAAGTTTTGTGCTTAGTTTTTATGGCTTAGTTTTAAATTCATGAAATTTAATTTTTTTTTCTATAATTTTGGTGTTTGGTGAAATTGAATTCTTTTATTGGAAATGAGAAGTGAAACTATGGTTTGTTTCAATTGCTCCTGGCTATGGTTCAATCTACTCAATTGAACCTTCTTTCTGTAGACAACCTCATCAGTATTTGGTGAATGTGCTTCCTATTTTAATATCATAGTTATTCAATAATTACATAGTTTTCCAACATCTTGGTATCATAGCATTGTGTCTGTGAATGAGCTATATTAATTTGAAACACATTTTTGATTTTCATTTGTTTTCACTCCATGCCATCATTTTGGTATCAGAGCAAAAAATATTTGGGAGAGATCTAAAAGGTTTGAGAATAATAAGTTGAGAGTGTCAAAAGTTGTGACGAAGAAGTTAGTTATGTCCATTGATTCTTGGATAGATATGTGTTGCAAAATGACAGGTTAATGAAAAGAGCATGGGTACCAAAAGACTAGGCAAAGGAAAAGAAAGAGGATCCCTAGGTGAGGTATCAAGAAAAAAAGAGAGGAGAGGTTAGAAGATGAAACAACATATTAAGAAGGAAAGCATAAAAAATAAAGGCAATATGAAGAAACAAGATTCAAAGTTTGAAAGAGAAATGGCAGAGTTGAGAAGAGATTTAGATAGATGCAAGTTATTGGTGAAGCAAAGGATTGAGGAAAGAAGCCCAGAACATGATTGATATTGGCCCATGACAAAGAGGTTTAAGTGGCTGGTAAAGTTGATTATAGTGTTGAATACATTGAATACTGAAAGGGGAGTGAATCAGTATTCTGCTAACACAACTAACTGTTAACCATCCATTTATTAATGCATATCTAACTGCAATAGTAAACCAAAACATGAAATGAATCATAACATTTCATAACACATTGACATCAAGATTTTTATGTGGAAAACTAAGAATGGGAAAAACCATGGTGAGGATTAACTCAAAATATATTATAACCGATTACACGATATTATAGGGCTCACTATCAGGACTCACTGTCCTTGAAAGGCTCACAACCTAAATACAAAATGGCTTATTTCTAAGATACAAAAAGGTATGGATCACTGCCAAAAGTGAACTGAAAAAGTACACATTCAAAATGCTGAGATCAATTCTGGTTAAGCTCTGGAAAACCAAAATCATTCTTTGATTGTAGTATACACTTATTATCATAAAATTAACACTATTAAACTTGTCGCATCACTCACATACCATACTCTATATCCTCTATATCTTCTATCCATAACACACACACACATATATACACAACCATATCTTCCTTCATCAATTAGGTTGGCCTAATTGGATGTGATCACACACAAAATTCAAAGTGACTTGTTGGCCCAATTCAAAATTCATTTTGGTGCACAAAAAAAAATGTGTCATCCAAACATTAGGTTGGCCCGAACCTAATAAGGAACACACAAAAGACAAGTAGTTCTTAACCTTGTCAACCAAAAGAATGATGAACTTCTATCATTTAGATATCTTGTCCAGATCAACCAAAATTGATGAAATCTAGTTCATAGTTGTAAGTGATACTCCTGAGCAACATATCAAAAACTCATAGAATTATCTTTTATTGAGAGAATTTATGGATTAGAATATCGGATTAGAGTAGACACACAGTTTACTTAGCCATTTACCAAACACTATTGGCATCAATGACAACAAGCCCGAAGGTCACCTTCTTCATTCTTCCAAAAATCTCACCCTTTGTCATTAATGGAAACATGTGCCAAAAATGAAACTTGCTTCAAATCCAAAAAATTCAACTCCCCCTATCATGTGTACAAGAGCACAAAACCGAGTTTTAACAAATCCTTCTCTAAACAAAATCTTCTCCCAAAACATACTCTTTTATATAGAATTTTCTCCCCCTTTGACATCAAGGACAAAAGATGGGGAAAAGAAAAATAACTTTTCAACTAAGAGTTGAGGGCACCTTGTTGTTCCTTGAGAATTGCTTCCCAAACCAACTTTCCACACTAGCAGAATTTGGCAAATAAATGACTAGGGGACTAAAGCTTTTAGTCACAACAACTAAAAATGACTAAATTCTACTTTTTTTTTGCAACATAGCTATAAATGACTAAATAAATGACTAATTAACGACTAATTTGATCATTGGTAAAAAAGTAACTAAATAATTAGTCACATATGATATGACTAATTTGATCATCGATAAAAAACATAACTAAATAATTAGTCACATATGATATTAAAGTGGGTAATTAAAAAAAAGAGGGAAATATGAGCAAGTGATAAATTAAATTTTTGATTTTTGCGAGGGAAGCTTGTCGGGTTTCATTATGTCTTTGTTTTTTTTAGGAAAAAGGACTGAAACAACACAGGCTCTTCCAAGATGGATTCCTTCTCTATTTTTTGCTACTTTAAAGAGGAAGGTTGCAATGTTTTTGGGCAATTATCTGAGTTTCGTTCAGCTAAGATCATGGGGCAGCTTCATGGTAACGTTTCTGAGCATTTTCAATCTTCATTTGCATGGTTGGTTGTTTCCTTTGCCTCTTTTCTACATTTTTCCATCTTCCTGGGGTTGCTTTGTTTCATTTCTGAGTTGCAAAAGGCAAATAAGGGACTGTTCTTTCTTCAAGTTCTTACATATCAATGTCTTTTTCATCCATTTGAAGGCTCTTTCCCTTATTCCAATGGGTTAGGGTTTTCTTTTGTGTTTGATATGCATTTTCAATTTGAAATGCTGCTTTGTAGAGCTCCGTTTTATGTATTATGGAGGAAACATTATACAATAGAAGTTTTTAGATTCAAAACCCTTGCAATATAGCCTTTGGATAGTGTTTCAAATCATTATGCTTTGGGATCTAGGGTTTCAAGAGTGCAACAAAGAGACAATGGTTTTGTTTCAGGGATATTGGCTTGTTACATTGACATTAAAGCCATTGTGTTAGGTTCATTAAGGAGGCAGTAGTCATAAAAAATGGAGATCAATCTAACTGTGCATCAAAATGAGGATCTAGTCTCTTTGATAGGGAATGGGAATCAAGTCACTATGAGGGTTAGTAATTTTGTAGTGGCTATGTGCATTAAATATATAAATTTTAATGAAGTGATTCTACCTTAAATGCAGGTCCAAACCTCCAAGAGGGCACATGTATGTGTTTATCCAAGTATACAATAGCAAGGAATCATCTGGTTTTGGCCAAACATTGATATTCTTTACACAGATATTGCTCTCAACAAAACTCCACCATTGATTCCAATGCTAAGTGATCCATCAATCCCACTACAACACAACATGCAATTAGCACCTAAAATAGCGCCAGATTTAGTGCATTTGAGTTCATGAATTGGACACTTCCGTTGGCACAAAACTTGGTGCAAAATGGCATGCTCACTTCGACATCGGATTTAGAGCCGAATTTAGCGTCAGATTTAGCGCCGAATTTTGTTGCTTCTAGTTTGGCTTCTGATTTTGCTTCTTGTGTTGCTTCCAAGTTTGCTTCCAGTCTTGCTTCTGGTTTTGCCTCTTGTGCTGCTTCCAAGTTTGCTTCCAGTTTTGCTTCTGGTTTTGCTTCAAGGTTTGCTTCCAATTTTGCTTCCATTTTTGCTTCCACTTTTGCTTCCAGTTAATTGCTTCTATTTTTTCTTCCTAGATAACACCAAGTTTTTCTTCGAAGATTGCTTTTGGTTTGCTTCTAGTTTGGCTTCCATTGTTGCTTCTAAAAATGCTTCTTGTTTTGCTTCCATTTATTAATTTAATATTTTTATTTCAATTTAATTAGTTAAATATATGATGCCTCTTAAATAACTCATATGATTATAGAGTAAGTAAATTAAATAATATGTTTTATTTCAATTTAATTAGTTAAATATATCATGCCTCTTAAATAAATCATATGATTATAGAGTAAGTAACTTAATTATTTAACTCATGATTAAATAACAAGATAATTATTGTTACCTGATTTTGCTTCCAACTAAATCAGGTAGACTTATGATAGTGTTTGCATTTAAACAATAAAAGGTACATATCATTTTTTGCTAAGTTTCATCCATGTGCATAAAAGAGAGTATAAAAAAACTGCATTATTTGATTAATGGAATTGCATACAATAGAAAAGAGAGTCAACATTTATTGCAAAGGTAGTGTTTATTGATAACCATAAGTGTATAGTGTCCCTCACAAGTGGAGGGACTAACTATTTTTATGCATATAAAGAGAAAACTATACATTTACAGATAAAAGGAAATGCATATGTAAAGAAGGGGGACCCATCATTCTGAATGATGAATTGTGGTTGAGTTGCCTTACATTAGCTTTAGTCCTCTTGCTCATCTAGCCCCCAGTTGTCACTTGCCCCTGCTACTCTGTGTTTCCCTGCATTTGTGAGAAGAATTCGGTTAGAGCAATGAAGGATCACCAATCAGAACATAGGAAAACATCCATAAACATATAATTTGATCCTTATAAATATTAAAATAACTAGCATATCATAGGTGTCCAAGAAAACAAAAGAGTTATCAAACACATCTATCATATGCTCTATTTATCTAACATGTTTGCTCATTGTGCAGATGTAGGAAAGAAATTTGTTACTATTTTGTTTCAGCTGATTACAACATGTGGAGTAAAATGTGGCTCTCACGAGAGTTGAGCCCAACATGTTACCCTCATGTTTTAAGAGGGATATGAAATTGGGAAACTTGATCAAATCAATGATAAGCCTATTCTTGATGCATTAAATCAATATGGAATCATACAAGTTGATCAACTTTCATTATCAGATTCAAAAGATGCAACAAAATGGTGTGAATTATCAAGAAAGTTACTCTACATCTTTCACAATGAATCAAACAATAAGCTACTTGGAAATATTACTCTAATGGATATGTCTTTCAATCTTCTTAAGTTGGATCCAAATTCCATTTTAATAATGATATGAGTTGTATTTCATTGTCAACATTTTCAAGGAGCCAGTAAAGAAGGGAACAAGAACAAGGACAACAATCATTCAAAAATGAAACAATTTGTGTCTTCCCAAGAAACAGATGATTTCTATGATAATATGAACATTGAAGCACAAATACATCAAGTTCAATTATGGATAATCATTATGGTCGAGTTACTCAATGAGGTCTTACAGGTTATCGAGAGCTATCAAGAGCTATCATGAGTTACATGGAGCAGTACAAGGTGAACAATTGAATGCAAGGCCAAAGCCATCATGTCAGTATGTTGTCCCGAAGAGAAATGCATGAGAAGGAAAGCACATTGATGCAGATGAGTAACTAACATTTATTGGTAATCATCTTTCTACTGATACAATGAGTATTCACAAACAACTATAGTACACACTCTGATAAACAACCAATGCATGATGGTTTGAGGAGATACCAATGATTCTACAAATGAATGTAGGACAGTCATGAAGGGTAGCCTTTGAGAAGGATTTCTTGGTATTCATGTCAAGGGAAGACTTGGTAAAGCAACTCATCATGCTAGTAACAGTGTGAAAAGATACATGTGAAGTTTTGCAAAGTGATAGAACTACATGAAGCATAAAGTGATGCAAAAGTTGACAGTAATGATGTTGACAAGAGATTATGGACATGGCAAGAACTCTGTTGATTCAAAGACAAGCTATAACCAATATAAGGTAATGCAGTGCCATTTCCACTTTTAAAGGCTACATAAGATTAAAGTATGCAACAAGTGTATGTAACTCAAAAGGTTCATGAAAGTCTATATCAGTCATGCATAATGATGCTATGATTTAAATCAATAAATGGTAAAGAAGATGAAGATTTAAGTATTCATTTTCTCCAAGAAAGGAAATATAGAGCCTCGGCCTATGTGAAACAAACCCTTAAAAATAGAAAAATACCTAGAAATGAAGGAGCACTGTCATATTGCCTTTTAAGAAAATGCTTATGGAAATGAAAACTGAATGCAAGCATGGCCGCAACCATGATAAAAGGTATTTCTTCCATTGTTGTACATAAAATACTATCTTCTGAAGAAAATACAAGTTCCATAAAGGGTTTTTCATTTTTCTTACAGAAAGACCAGAGACCAAGCATACAAGAATGAAGCATGAAAACATAGAAAAACAAAGCATTTTCGCCATTGTGCTAAATCGAGAGAGCTCAAAATGAGCTTTGATTCATAGAAAGCAAAAGAGAAAATCAAGGTATACATCAACATAGAGCTTACCTGAGCTCGAGTTTGTTTGTTTTCATTGAATATGCAAGTTATTTTTAACCATGGGAAGCTTTAGAAAACTCAATCATGGCGGCCAAGAGCAAGCAAAGCTTCCACAGAAGAAATGAAGAGAAGAATGCATTAGAAAAATTCAAGAGGCCGTGACCAAGAAGCCTTGAAACCCTTCGAAAATGGAGTGAAAATGCAACATAATACTCAAGAAGCAACTTACCATCTAGTTGCAAGAGGATTTCGACCCCAAGCATGGAGGAATCAACTAAAAAATGCATGGAGAATGCTCAAACCCTAGTTCATCATGGTAGCCAAATACATAACTCTTTTCTTCCAAAGTTGCCAAGTAAAATGATTCACAGGTTTTCAAAAAACTCCAGATCAAAGACAAACCCATAATGCCATTGAATAGAGCCTGCAACCATAATCATGGAGCCATGAAGGAGGATAAAAAATATAATAAATAAAATTTTACACTCTATTCTTTTTGGAAATAGAAAAAATATTCTAGAGAGGCCGAGACCAAGCTATCACCAGGAAAGAGAAAAAATGCAGAAATAAAAAAATATTTCATCGTTTGATCAAACCAAATATGGAGAGTATGATTTGTTTCATTTCTTTTGCTAGTGAGCTAAGTCCAGAGAAACCGAGCCAAGATAGACGGGTTTCAAAATAAGGATGCATGGTAGAAACAAAACACCCATTCATTTGTATCTATTGAGTCCAAATCAATCTTATTTTGAAAGAAAACAGAGGTAAGATACAGAGAAATGGCGCATAGAAACTTACTCAACTTCTTGTTGTTCGAAGAAATGCGAGCTCCAAAAGTGCTTTGATGTCAACCTCAAGACAAGAAAGGCGTCAACAGAGTAAAGAAAGAGAAAAATGCATGAGAATCCAAGAAGGAATGTCTTTGAAAACACATTCAGATAAGTGGAAACAAATGATGAACCATGAAAGCTTTACCTGATTCAGCCTCAACAAAAAATTATGTGAAGAAAACTCTCAAAAGCAGTGATAAAATTTGTTGATGTTATAACAGCTATGGTCTGCCCTTCACTCGCACAAGAAACACATGAATTAAATGAATAGCCTTCGGCTATTTAATTCGTGTTCACTATATTAATAAATGCAAGAGCCGACCCTTTATGATTCACATATTCTTGTTTTAGCTTGAGCTGACTTTAACTTATAATTATCATTTTGTATTTTCCTAAAGAGGCCGACCTAAGTCAAGAGGCGCCTTATGATGTATATATACAAGGTCACTTTGTCATTGTAAACACATTCCATCTCAAGCAAGTTCGCACTATTCTTTATGAGCAGAATTCACACCTTATAGCAGCAGCTCGGATTCAAGGAGGATTTCATAGTCATTGCATTGTTTGTATTTAGAAGAAGGGCGAATACATTGTATCAAGCATTGGCCATTGTTGGGCCTGAGTTGTAAGTAGATTTGTGCTCTTGTGTTACCTTATATAAGAGAATCATTTGCTGGGTTTTTTCTCCCTCAAGAGGAGGGTTTTCCCAGGGTATCTTTGTGTGTTCATTGTCTTATGTGTTGCAATTCTTTTAAGTACCTTATTGATTGATCTAATCTAAGAAACACTAACATGGTATCAGAGCAGGTGTGAAAAAGATCGTGATTAGATTTAGTTTGCAGCACTCACTTTATTCCTTTTTAGTCTATCTTCTAAATTTCTCAAGATGGTGAACGGTCTGAAAATCGAGGATAGACTCGAAGGGATTTCGAACTACACATCATGGAGGTTCAGAATCATGCTCACTTTGGAAGAGAATGATTTAGTTGAGTTCGTGAAAACAAAATTTCCTGAACTTGAGGAGGAAGAAGAGAAGTTGCAGTGGAGGAAGAAAGATACTAGGGCAAAGAAAGTGTTGGTTGATTTCGTCAAAGATCATATTGTCCCGATCGTCTTCAAGTTGGATACTGCAAGGGAGATGTTCAAAACATTGGAAGAGATGTACGAAATCAACAACACCATTCGCGCCCTAACCTTGAAGCAACAACTACTTCACATTAAGATGGTGGAAGAAGAGTTTTTCATCACCTACTTCATGAAGATTTCCGAATTGAGAGATCAACTCTCTACCATTGGTCATATTGTTGATGACAAGGATTTGACCATGATTGCTCTCAATGGTCTTCCGATTTCATGGGAGTTGTTTATTCAAGGAATCAATGCAATATCTAAACTTCCCAAGTTTGATCGATTGAGGATTGACTGCATTCAAGAGGAGTCGAGACTAATGGCAAGGGGCATTGGTCAAAGTTCAAAGAATGAAGATTTACATGTTCTCGCCTCTCATTCATCAAAGAAAGGAAAAGTTTGGAAGAAAGGATTCTTTAAAAGGAATCGAGATAATGGGTCAGATGGTGCCCCTACATTCAAGAAGAAGTGGGACCTCTCTCGTGTTCAATGCTTTAAATGTGACAAATTTGGTCACTATGCGAGGGATTGTCCTACCAGGCCTAATCAACATGCTTCATTTGTGGATGTGATTGAGATCTCTCCCCAGAATGATTCTAGTGAATTTCTACTCTAGTCATCGGCCTATGTTCAAGCTGTGAAGGTTGTGTACTAAGCGCAAGAACAACATATCATACGGTGTCCACTCTTCTGAATATTTAAGAGATAAGTATTCTTTGTTTTTGTATTTACTATTCTAGGGTAAAATTCAATTTGTTGAGTTATGCAATTCTGACATTATTTACTTAGGATTATGTGTGACTATTAAATAGTGATCACTGTGATAAAATTCTTTAGATTTATTCATTGCAAGTAGGATCATGCTAATTTGTGAAGATTGTCTTTTGCTGTGCTGAAAAAATAAAAAATAAAAAATAAAAAATTGAAAGAAAGACATGTCATGATTGATGAATTAAGTATCTATTACTTAGGAGATTTTGAAATCCATGAGATAAGTATTGCATGGTTGAAAAATGTTCATGAATTGCTTTTGTAATTATTAATTCATGCTATAACATTGAGATAACCTGAGTATCAAGCAATCTGCATCTGGAAAGATTGGATATCGAAGTCATACCGAATGAAGAAATGATCAAGCTTGGAGTCATAGCTCACAATCATTGGACTATATTGATGGCTGGAGATATCTCTCGAAGACAAAGTACCTTTTAGGTCGTCATTGTGTTCAAACTGTGAAGGGTACAGAGTGATCTGAGCTCAAGCACAATGTATCACACTATGTCCAGCATTTGGACCTATCAGAATAGTTGAAAAGATAAGTATTCTTTGGTTGCTGAGTTATATCATTTATTTATTCTTTGGATCTTGTAATTAAGAGAGATAGTAGATTCTCTTGAATTGTGTTGTGTTCACTAGCATAAGATCTTTGGAAAAAATTCATTCATGATATAACTTGTACGATTCTAATCTTGATATTTTCTTTGGATAATTATGGACTGTTAGTAATCTCTATCTAAAATGCTTCCTGGACAGGTTTAGGGGGAAGAAGATGATAAGAGATTACTTAGTGATGAAAAGCTTGAGGCATCTTGTGAAGAAGTCATGTCAACCAAAGAAATGATCAAGAGGGAGTAAACACTAGAGGGACTGAGTTGGTGGCTAGAGGGAGTACATCTCCAGAAGTCTTCTTTGCAATCTCTGAAGCCAGGATCGAGAGGGAGTCTCAGTATCAGTGTTCCTTTGTTTAATGAGTTCTTCTTTGAGAGAAGTTCGAGGTGAAATCCCTTGATAATGCAATTCTCTATTGAGAGAGAGTTGAGGTGTAAGCCCTTGATAATGCAATTCTCTGTTGAGAGAGAGTTGAGGTGCAAGCCCTTGATAATGCAATTCTCTGCTGAGAGAGAGTTGAGGTGTAAGCCCTTGATAATGCAATTCTCTGTTGAGAGAGAGTTGAGGTGTAAGCCCTTGATAATGCAATTCTCTATTGAGAGAGAATTGAGGTGAAAGCCCTTGTTTCCACCCTCTGGGAGAAGCTATGGTGGATGTCATGTGTGTGACTCCATGACAACATCACGTGAGGGAATCCGTGATGATTTTATTTATACCATCTATGGAAGTAGCCATAATGGTTAATATCACGTTGAGGTGATATTCTATTTTGTTTTCATTCTAATATGATGTGTCTTGTGCAGATGGAAGTTCATCCCTAGCTGAGAGGGAGTGTTGATGTTATAGCAGCTATGGTCTGCCCTTCACTCACACAAGAAACACATGAATTAAATGAATAGCCTTTGGCTATTTAATTCATGTTCACTATATTAATAAATGCAAGAGCCAACCCTTTATGATTCACATATTCTTGTTTTAGCTTGAGCCGACTTTAACTTATAATTATCATTTATTGTATTTTCCTAAAGAGGCCGACCTAAGTCAAGAGGTGCCTTATGATGTATATATACAAGGTCACTTTGTCATTGTAAACACATTCCATCTCAAGCAAGTTCGCACTATTCTTTATGAGCAAAATTCGCACCTTATAGCAGCAACTCGGATTCAAGGAGGATTTCATAGTTATTGCATTGTTTGTATTTAGAAGAAGGGCGAATACATTGTATCAAGCATTGGCCATTGTTGGGCCTGAGTTGTAAGTAGATTTGTGCTCTTGTGTTACCTTATATAAGAGAATCATTTGCTGGGTTTTTTCTCCCTCAAGAGGAGGGTTTTCCCAGGGTATCTTTGTGTGTTCATTGTCTTATGTGTTGCAATTCTTTTAAGTACCTTATTGATTGATCTGATCTAAGAAACACTAACAAAATTGACAGAGACTCCTTCAAAAAGCTCGAGGTTTCAAACTCTAATGATGGCGGCATGTGCAGGGCAAGGGAGCTCAAAAAATCCAAGTGAAAATGAGAGTTGAAAATTAGGGCTTGGGTATTTTGTTCTAACTCATCATGGCGGCAAAAATATTGATGTGAAAAAACTCAAATATGTTTAATCAAATATCCAAACAAATTTAGAAAACAAAATACATATATTTTATAATAAAAAATTACTATTATCTATTAAATTTATTAATTTGTATGTTTAATTAATAATTAAAAACTATTGATGTTATTTTATATAAAATAAAAATATGAAAAAATATCTTTAACAATTATTAATTTTAATTTTAAAATATATATATAAAAATATTTATTTAAATAAAACAAATGAATATGAATTAAATATATAATTTAATCATTAAATTATGATTTTAATTATTATAATTTAAAAAAATTGTGTGATTGTGATATTACATTAGATTCCTTGCAGCCTAAGATTTTTTTTACTTAAAATAGATCTACCTCTTGCATTTCTTCCAAACCATTCATATTATTATTGAGATACACCTTAGCAGTCAACCAAGTCCGCGCTCGTTCACCATACACTGCACTACCACTAGACAACCAAAAGGATCTCACGGGATGGTGGTATACCGCACTACCGCTCGATAGCTCCCCTGGTATGGCAGTATACACCGCACTACCACTAATAGATTGAGAGGCTCCCGTGGTATGGTTGTAACCGCACTACCGCTCAACATGTAGAAGAATCCTATAGTATGGCGGTAATCGCGCTACCATACCTCTCTCACAATCACCTAGCGGTACAAAGATGCTCAATCTGGTGCTAAATTCGATGCTAAACCCGGTGCTACTCATTCACCATACACCGCACTACCGCTAGACAACCAAAAGGATCCCGTAGGATGTTAGTATACTGCACTACCGCTCGATAGCTAGAAAGCTCTTGCAGTATGGTGGTGTACACTGCACTACCGCCAACAGACTGAGAGGTTCCCACAATATGGCGATAACCACACTACCACTCAATAGGTAGAAGACTCCCGCGGTATGGCGGTAACCACGCTACCGCACCTCTCTCACAATCACCTAGCGGTAAAGAGGTGCTCAATCTGATGCTAAATCCGATGCTAAATCCGGTGCTAAACTTGACGCTAAACTTGACACTAAATCCGATGCTAATTAGCACTAGATTTAGTGCCTACTTGTTTTGATCGACGCAAAAAAATTCTAAAAATGACACTAGCCCGATAAATAGTGCCCTTTTTCAAAAAAAATGAGAAAAATACATTAAAATAGTGGGTGGAAGCAAAAAAGGGAGCTAATCATAGGGATTTGTTGTAGTGTTCGATTTGTTCTAACAATGAGAGATTCTCCTTATGGGTAACTCTTTTTCAAGAAAAATCAAATATTTATTGAGTGGGTTTATACTCCACATACATAATATATTAATGGTTTTTATTGTTCATCTTTCTTGTTTTTTTGTTCTTAAATTATTTTAGTGTTCTTCCTTCTGATTGATAAGATTATATATAATGTTTATTTCTACATGCAAATTAAACAAATACCTTGGATGATACTTTGCAGGTATGAAGTACTTACTAAAAATTTGATGGACCCTTCCATATTCCATATGCACATCATGGGATTCTTGCTCAGACATTTAGACCCATTGGTTTCAACAATAATGTAAGTTCTTAGATTATCTTGTGTAAGTTTGTTTCACATTCTTTAAAATCAGAATTTTTCAAAATAGAAACCTTAGGAAGAGCTGTTGAAAATGGTAAAAGCTAGTAACATTATGAATGTGATATTGTCTTGGATTGACATCTATATCATTCTAGATCCCTTTGCTACCTTTAATGTAGGCCTGTCAATGCTATCTTTGCATTGTATATCTTCACAAGGTCACTGCATTTATTGCCTTGATGCCCTATTACCAATCCCTTGCTTTCAATATTGAGTGTAGGCATCTCACGAGTTTCTTTAAATGACTGTCATCAAGCCCTCCTTTAACATATGTATACCTAACATTGGAGATGCAAGGTTATGCTAGACCCTTTACAATGACTGCATTGATCTTATACTAGTTTAGCAGGCATTCTTTTGCAAGGTGCTCTTAATGAACATGTAGATCTCACACATTCCTATAAGATGCATGGGACTCCATTATCATATAGACTTCATAATGTTCGTGTAGGGCTTGGTGAAGAGATCCTAGCAAGTGGGTTTATGCACACTATCTTCACAACCTTTATGAGATCATGTTGACTGTCCCATACTCAAATCTCAATGTCTTCTCATGTTTGCCAACTTTGTGAAAGTCCATATTGTTGTTTGCAACTTTCTAGTGCAGGTATCTATTAAGAATGAGACAATCATATCATGAAAACCTCATAGTTGAAAATGGATAGAGAGATGTAAAGGTGGGTTTGGATTGTCACGTTTTGATACCTAATATTTGAAGTTGATTTAGTAATTGTTAATTTATTTTTTTATAAAATATTGTGCAAAGAGAGATTAAGAAGGAAAGAGACAAAATATGTTATGTGATTCCATCAAATAATCTTGATTCTTATTGATCTATTGCTAGTTAATTATAATTCTTATATACTAGATCTGTAATATTTAAGATTTTTGTTTAATTATTTATAGATATACATAGGTGCTCTATTGTTAAACTATTTATGTTTTCTTTAAATTTTTAAAATGATTTGGACATGTCTTTTTCTCCAATATTTTATTAAAAAGATTCTTTAGCTAAGTTTTAGATGTTTGTGTGTTTTATCCATTTAATTTTCTTGTTGATTGGAGAGACCTTCTTCTCATATATATGTATGTATGTCTAAAATTCAATTATATGTATGTGTGAGGATGACTAATGAAATGGAAATATAAAGATATTTATATATTTTTGATTGTGAATTCTACTGATATTAGGTAATCTAATTTGTAATTCAGGGGATCAACTATGATGATGGAATCTAGATGTATAGAAAGAATCAAGCTTATAGAAAATTTTTGCTAAAGAATTTCTTGAAGGAGCTATCATATTAAAATGACTATCATCAAGCCCTCCTTTAAAATAAGCTATGAGAATTTAGCATCACCAATCATCTTCTCAAGAATATTGTCCCTATTTAAAATGATGGAAACAATTTGCATCTATCACAACAATTTATGTTTAAAAAATCCATTTTGTGCATATCCTACAATCATTGCGTTCTAAGAGATGACATCTCTTTGAGCCATTCCATCAAACAATTCACGTGCCTTATCTATACTTCCACATTTTGCATACATGTCTACCAGAGAATTTAATACTATAATATCTGACAAAACTCCCCCTTCCATTATGTTATGATGGATGTCCATACCCTGTCCCAAAGCTCCCATTATTAAATCATCCTAATCAACTTTATCTCATTATTTGATGTAGTGCGATTTGTTGCAAGCTGGGGACTATAAAATCCTATTTTACCATTTACTTCGAACAAGATCTAAACATATTTTTGTGAAAAAAAATGGCTACAAAATAATTTACTTCTATCTATGCTCATTAAGGTTCTGATAACTAAGCCATGCACTGAACAATTGTAGTGCATAAACCAAATTGCAGCAGAATATTTAAACAAGGTATATCTACAATATTGAAACAATAAGAATTTTAACATTGCCAACTAAGACCTTAATCATCTAATATTGATACGACCAATAACCATTTAGAAAACTAACAGAAAAACATATCTGAAACTAATGTAGGGCCTTTATAATTAAGTATAGAGGATCCATAAACCAACTCATGATAGAAAAATTCCATCACAACTTCAAAATTATAAGAAAACCCATACAACAGTACCAAGTAACTGATACAAATTCAACTTCAAGTTCCACTTCCATCTTTGTTTCTAATTCTTAAAAATTCAATGATAATCATTTTTCTGATTGTTAAATAATTCTAAATACAATAGTCTATGCTCTAAAGAAAATGTTTAGTGGATTTTTGGATGTGAAACAATTGAAGCATATTTGGGCATACATTCTCCAAAAAAGGACAACACATTAAAAAATAGGAGAATGAAAGATATGTACTAATGAAAACAACCTTCGACAATAAAGTTGCAAGTTAAAACATGCATGCCATTTAGCTGGATGGGCTGATTAAACACAAAAATTGAATAGTTGAGTCACTATTGAAAGATGAGTTGGAATGGCTTGATACAATGATAGAGTGGGATTTGGTTGGAGAAGTTGATTCATAAGGACAAGAAGATAATGCATGGAGGGGTATTCTAGAGTGTTCTTTCTTTTGTTCTTTGTTTCATGTTTTTCTCAGGACATGACTATTCTCCACTAGTGTGGACACTAGTGGCAGCAAAAAAAAAATCCTCAATGAATCATGTTTTTCTTCCAAAACCCATGTAGTTCATAATATCTTCAAAATTCCTTTCTAAATTTATAGATTTTGCAAGCTAAGAAAAGCACCCATGTTTGACTTTTGTTCTTCAAAGATGATTCCCTTTCAAAGCCTTCACTGAAACTCAACATGTTGTTATCTTGAAACCAATTGCTCCTTCAACCTATCGACATCCTCCATTCATTGACTCCTTGAAGTGCCCCTTCCTGTATTTTTTGCTCAACGATGTTGCTAGAGATAGTACATACCAACAACATAGTCAGGTTATTTGAACATTTTCTTAGCAACAAGCTATTTTTTATGCTTAGTGTTTCTTATATTTTGTAGATGGAATTAACATTAACCTTCAGTGGCTCATTATTGATCACATGGCATGAGAATTCCCCTTGTCTAACCAGTTATATTTTGAGACTGACCACTATATTCCACAAGATGACAAGATTTGCAGTCTCTCTGCCCTCTGTCATTGGAGTCCTAGAAGCACTTATATTTGTGTTTCCTTTCTACTATGTGTTACATGATAGATACCACTATCTATAAAAATACTAAAGCAAGTCTTTATCCATTTTCTTCCAGTAACATAATTAGAGACACTTCACACCTTTTTCTTTAGGACGCAGTCATCTCAGATATAGATTTTTGCAGGGAACCCCTAGAGTTGTGCTGATTACTTCATTTGGTCCACTATGGAGAATAAAGGTACTAAGCATCTAGTAAATACAAATATTTCAACTATATATGAGAATACAACAATAGACCAAAGAATGCCATTTATATCATTATTAAAGCATCCTAATCAAATTTGGATTTACACCTGCTAATTGTATTTGATGAAATTTTCTAAAGCCTTTTCAAAAAATCCATTTTGTGCATATCCTGCAATCATTGCATTCCATGGGATGACATCTCTTTGAGACATTCAGCCAAACAATTCACATGCCTTGTCAATGCTTCCACATTTTGCATACAGGTCTACCATGATAGTTGAAACTACAACATTTGACAAAATATCATCCCTACATCCCCGAACACACACAAAATTTCCTTTGCGTGGATGTGAGGAGAGCCCTCCATCTCACACCCTCATCCTACCTCCTTGTGGGGCTACGAGGGAGCCTGGACTGTAATCACACAAAATTTCCTTCACGAGAGATAAGTAGGTGAGGCAACAATCATGCCAAATGAAATACCCAACAAATGTATTCCCTGAATTTCTACCACCCGCCACCCCATGAGGGTGACTGGAGAGCTTGATGGGTGTGCAGGATGGATGTCCATACCCTATTCCAAAGCTCCCATTTTGGCACAGGCAGGGAGGATGCTGGCAAAGGTTCTTGAATTTGGCTTTACACCTACTAATTGCATTTTCTTGAAAGTTTCTAAAGCCTTTTCAAAAAATCCATTTTGTGCATATCCTGCAATCATTGCATTTCATGAGAACATATTTCATTGAGTCATTTTGTCAAACAATTCATGTGCTTTGTCTATGTTTCCACATTTTGGATACATGTCTACTAGGGTAGTTGCCACTACAACATCTGACAAATATATCCTTTACGCTTTGATGGATTTCTATACCTTGTTGCTAAGCTCCTATTTTGTCACAGACTGGGAGGATGCTGGCAAAGGTTGTAGAATTTGGCTTTAGAACTGCCAATTGCATTTTCTTGAAAGTTTTGAAAGCCCTTTCAACAAATCCATTTTGTGAATATCCTATTAAGTTGTGAGAGATTTTTTGTTAGATTTATTTAGTAGATATTTTTTTATGATCTTGTCTATCAAGTCCAACAATTGTTAGTTTTTTATTGATATTGTTCTATAGATTTTTCATTATGGTCTAACTAGGAAAACTTTAAAAAAAAATCATTGATCGAGTACTGAAAATTTTATTTTTTCTTTGCAGGTTCTCTCTTTGTTATTTGCATTAATCCTTCGTATCATGGTTTCACCCACAAGGAATGATTATGACAGTGATATGACTGTAAAAGAATAAGAGGACCTTCTCAAAAGGTAGTGATAGTCATTTGAGGCTGAGCAACACTTATAGACCCATGGATGATAGGGTTACATTGAGAACCATAAGTAGATGACACTGGGATGTTTGAAATAATATAGTGAGAAGAGTGTGAAGAGATTGGATAGTTTCAATCTAACCTAGAAATAAAAAGTGAAGGTCCTGATCAAATGGCATCATGGCAATGACAGTGTTTCCAAAATAATTATGACCATGGTAGAAGCACTCCTCAAACTTGAGTGAATATGTTTGCAGATGAGGATGTATGATAGTGAGGATTCAAAGGATAGTTTGTGAAAGAGCTTCTAGATATGCATGAAGAAAACCTACAAGTGACTATCAATGTGCAGAGATTCATGCAAAATATAGTGATCATGCAAAAATTAAAAGATAATCTTAGAGTCAATGAGAAGAACTATGCAAAGGTTACAATATTGTCAGTGTCTCAAGAGGCATTTAAAGGGGTAAGGAGACAACCTTCTAGTATGCATTTGATAGTGCCAAATCTCATGATGGTCAAGAGTCTTGATGTTAGATGCATGAACACCTAGGACAATATCATAGAGTTGGTACAAGTGAGCAACAATAAGGTTGAGGGTTATCATGAACTATCTGCCTAGACACATATATTTTGCAACAGTAGTATCATAATGGGATGTTGATTTCTATATTAGAGATAAGGGCAACATATTGCTACAGGTAACAATTCACAGTGGTAGCTTATGAACTAGAGCAAGTTGGGTGCATGAGACAGGATCTCGACAGAGATGATAGTGTGATCTTGAACTAGGATAGTGAGATTCATGGGATAGTCATGGATTTGTGAAGAAGACATTTATGAATGTCTTTGTGCTTCTATACTATGATACTCAAAAAATCAATTTCTTACTCATTCTTCGAGCTATGTATTGTAACCATGAAGGTTTTTTTAGAAAAGAGAAAGCATTGTAACTTATTTTCAGATCTGTATGCTGTTTGTAAGCATTTTTAATCAATAAAATAGGTTGTTTTTACCTTCTCAAAGTTGTTTCATTGTGCAAGCTTCAAAATATACTACTAAATATACTAATGACTAAATGAAAGCTTCAAAATGACTAAATATAATACTAATTGACGTAAATTAATAATTAAACCTCAAAAGCATTTTCTCATTTCCAACACTTTTAGGCAAAAATTAGTTGTTAACAAAAAAAAAAACTACCAATTGACTAAATATACTACCAACTGACAAAAATTAGTGAATAAATATGACTAAAAATGTATGACTAAATATACTACCAGTTGATAGAAATCAATGAATAAATGACTAAATATACTACCAGTTGACAAAAATCAGTGAATAAATATGACTAAATATATTACCAAATTCATCAAATGACTAAATATACTACGAGTTGACAAAAAATCAGTGAATACATAAATTAGTGACTAAATATATGACCAAATTGATCAAATGACTAAATAAATGACTAGCAATAAAATACTAATGGTCACATGACCAAGCTCAGTGAATAATATGACTAAATATATGACTAAATCAATGACTAAATTAACGACTAAATATACTACCAAATTGATCAATCAAAACAACCAATAAATGACTAAAAATGGTTTAGTCATCAATCTGGTCGCGTTATATATGACTAGCAATAAACTACTAATGGTCACATGACCAAGTTCAATCATTTATAAGCAGTTTTTTAGTAGCTTTTTCAGTCATATATTGTTGTTTCTGTACTAGTGCCATCATCCCAAACTCCCTTTTCTCTGGTAAGTGTTTTGTGCAGTGACTCAAGCTCTGCTAGGCATTCTTCTTCTTCTTTCAGAGTGGAAGGAATAATGTTCATCTTCTCAAGTCTTTTTGCATCTATCAACACACTTGATATAGAAACATGTTTGGAGACTACCAGGTCTCCAAGCTGGACAAACCGTCTTATCGCATCTTCCTTCTGCCTCTACAAGATGAAGAATTTGTTCTGAAGATCCAAAATAAAAGCCCAACTAGTATAGCTTCTATCAGCTGCAACATTGTAATCACCAGAGGCATCGATGACAAGATGAGACTCAATTGAGTCCATTACATCCTTGATACCTTGAGTGGAATCAAGCCACTTCATGCAATAGACAAATAGCAATTGAGATTATTCATCACAATCTCTAACTTCTTTCAAACTTTACAAAGCTTTGTTATGTGAAATTTCTCACTTATCTTGTAGAAACAACAATATTCTCTCTAGAAGACTTGACTCCACTTCTTTTATAGTCTGAACCTTGAGATAAGATGTGCTTTCCTTGACTGATTCGACTACAAGCTTCAAATTTTCAATTGGTGTTAAAGAATTATCTATTGTGACATTGAGGGTTGTCTCCTATAAAGCTTTAACATATTCATTTAACAACTCATTTCCTTTCTAATATGATTCAGTAGCTTCCTATGTGACAGAGTTGAGAAAAGTACCACCCAGTTTTATTCTCACTTGGTGTAATCTTGGTCAGATCCACATAACCCAGATGTGATGGCAGCTTAACTAGCTGGGGTGGGAGCACATGCAAAAATATTGTTTGCCTTGATAGAAGACCCTTAAGAGTGCTTCCATATGATTCTTTGGTTTGAGTTGACAAATCAAGAACTTTGGGGTTTTCTCCTTTACTTTATTCAACCAAAATAGCTTTCTTGTCTTCCTTTTTCTTCTTTTCTTCTTCTTCTTCCCCTTTTTCTTTTTCTTCTTCTTCCTTTTATTTTCTATAGGATTTAACTTTGTTTTCTTTTTCCCTTTTATCCTCACCATATTTGTCACCATTATTCTTGTTTCCTTCACTTTCATCTTTGTCTTTCTCATCCCTATTTTCGATAAACTCGTGATGTTCTTTTTGCTTATCATCGATTTGATCTCTATGTTGATCATCGGACCTTTTGCTGGTCATATCTTCTATGGCAGTTGGAGGAGTATGGGTCTCTGCCACACCACGTGTTTCATCAATTTTTTCCAAGACTATATTGTCAATCACTTTTGTGACATCAACATAAATTTATGCTTGAGCTGTATGGGACGAAGAGCTGGTTCTTGCCCCATAACTCCTTGCTAATTGTCTAATCACGTCTTGGGTTTCTTGTCTCACTTTTTCTATGCTCTCTTTCTCCTTATTCATTAACATGTTAACTCTATGGTTGACTCTAAACTTAGTAGAACATTCTTTTAGCAGATTGGCAACTTCTATCTCAGAGAGAGTGGAGCCATAGGAAATTAAGGCATCATTTCTCATCTTATCTTCAACATTTACAACCTCTTTCCTTTTGAGTACTAATTCTTTTCAGACATTTTCAATTACCTTGTTTTGTATAGTCTCCATTTTTACATTTCAAATGAATATGTACTGAATAAATGCATTTATGATGGTTTCCTTTCCTTCATCATTAACTTTATCATACAAATGAGCAGTTGGCATGAGATCATTATCAATCATATTATTTAGTAAGGCTCCTAGATCTAAATATGGTTGATCACTTACTGGAGGAGAGTCAAACATTTCCTCCATAGGATTAGATGAGCCTTCTTCATTCTTCCTTATGAACATAGATTTTGTATGTATCCTCTTCTTCCTTTGTCTCCTCATCTGTGGAGATATCAACTCCATTTTTAGCTTCTTCTTTGGAGATACTACTTCTTTTATTTCTTTCCAACTGATGCTCTTCTTCTATGCCAAGATCTATTTATTCTTTAATGAAATCACCTAGTTTTCCTTTCCTATTAGCTTTCTGTTTCACTCTTCTTTTTCTTGAAGCAGTAGATGGTGTAGCAAGAGCTATTCCTTTCTTTTAGATGCTTGGGTATTGGGACGGGTAGGGGAAACACCATCAATTGATGAAGGGAAACTTTGTTCTTTCTTCTTTCCCTTTTCACCATTAATAGTACTGGAAGTGGCAACACTAGAGCTCTGGAAGATAATCTTCCTGATTTCCTTGGTCTGGAGGGTAGATCAACTGATTTATCCTTTCTCTCATCAAGTGCCTCCTTTAACTGAGCTAAATCATCCTTAGTGAAAGTCTATCCTTGGAAAAATGCTTCAATCTTCTTTCTTCTTTTAGACGTTGTAGCTTCTAGGTGCACTTCAGTGGATTTTTCTTCATAAGTTCCATGTCGAGGTAGATTGGGATCCTTAGGAATGCTCAACAAAATTTCAATGTACCTCTTAGTCATTTTCTCATCAAGTTCATATCCCAAAGGCTCAATCCATCGAATTCTGAGTTCAATTACCTCTATGATGCATTCATCTGTAGTCACAAGATAAGTCATTTCCTTTTCATATTTCTTTATTAGAATCCTGAGAATCCGATCTCTTTCATTCATTTCATTTTGAAAATTGGCAAAGAAAGCAGTCAAAGCATTATTCTACGCCTTGAAATCTCCAAGACTGTGCAAGTGATCAAAAATATAATGGGAAAATGACCTATTTCTATCCCATAGTATGTCTTTCCTTCCTGGTAGCTCCCTCAGGAAATAGAATAGTAGACAAAGTACTAAAGTGCCAAATTTTAGGGGGTGCTTCTTTGCCTTGGTCATGCTCAAATTCTGCATAAGTTGCATCCTAAGCGACTCACATAGATTAAAATCCTTCCCATTTACTACCATTTCAAATGCAGTGTGAATTATTGTAGCCGATTCAAAATTCCCATGGTTGGTGAAATAAATTTTCTAACCAATCATGATAGCAACATATTTGACAATAGGGTTTGAGATAGGCTTTTTAGTTAAATCTCTTCCTTCGAATGTAGAACTAGCTAGCTTCATTACAACATCATTCTTTACAGCCTTTAGAACTCAAATGGATCTAGTATTACAAAGACCAGTAACAGATCAAATCACTTCCTTGTTGATTACCCCAAGTACACTTGTCCAAATAAATTTACTATGTACCCTACTGAGAGCCATTCTAACAAATTTTACCTCCATCTCACTGGAAAAGTTTGGAAACCAGTTCCAAATGTTTAGCCTCTTCTGAACTAGGTTTTCATATTTTGGCTTCAACAATAGATCATCTCCCATCTATTCACTATCCCATAAGTTCTTAAGCTCTTGGTGATCGAATTGCTCTAGTTTCCCATGAATATATTTCCTTGTATCTTCAGTGGGAAAACATTGCTCAAAATGTGCGAGAAGATACCCATGGGATCATCTTCATAAAATTTCCAAGAATGTATTTTAAATTTGGGTTGAGGTCTCTCAGAAATTTCCACAATGATAGGAGTAACCATTTCTCCTCAAACAACTTGAATATGCTTAAGAGAAAAAAAAAGGTTGCTTCAACTTAGAATCCACAAGATTCAGAAAATAGAAAATACCTTTTTCACGCTTTGTTGGGAACTAGGGTACTTGATGCAAAATACTCTGAATCACCTTCAACTCTTTTTAGCTTGCTCGACTACCTTTAATTGTACAAATGTACTTAGCTCATCTTAGTTTATCACTTTATAACTAACAAATTTTCCCTAATTTTCATTTAATGCATTTCAACCATAAAAGATGACAAACGCTTTATAAAGTACACTATAAGCCCAAAAAGATTCCATATTTCTCTGGATCTACATATTTTCTACTGGAGACTTCTTCAATATATTCAAAATGACAACTTACATCATATATCCTCGTGTCATTTCTTAACACCTCATATATCGGGGGTGCTTTAGATTTCTAAATAACTGCTCCCCCTGACACCACTACTGGGTTCATTTTTTAGAAGAGGTATCTATACTAGATGGGAGTACAGATTCATTTGATTCATCCTTTTTCTCAAGTTCTTCCTTTTTCCTCCAAATCCTTTCCACTTCTTTTCAAGTACTTTTGTAGGATCCACTTTGTTCACAGGTTTTTTCTTTTGTTCCAGATTAGGTTTCTTCCCAATTTTGCTTCTACAGAGTTTTGGGATATACCCTGGTTTGTTGTAAATGTGGCACACAATATGTTTCTAACCAAACTAGTTTGGATTTATCCTCAATCTACATTGGTTAGCCTTATGTTCAAAGATATTACATGTATAATAGTAGCCTTGAAAATACTGATTTCTTCTACTAGCATTGAATCTGTTCATCATCATAATCTGGCTTCTATACTTAGTAGCTCCATGTCCAAACTTATTGTAAGAAAAGCATTATCCAAAAAAGAGTCCAACATTCCGACTCATTATATTTTGGTTCATTCAGCTTCTACATTTTGTTGCCCTATGACCAAATTTATTACATGAGAAGCAAAGACCATTAAAATATGGGTGGGTACCTTTATGCATTAGGTTGTCAAATTGGAATCCTTCTAGTATAGCTCCTTTAGTTCTTGGTATGTTTATTATTGCCTTGAATTTTCCTTTCATTGTCTATTTTGTTGGGAGTCTGGTTTTCCTTTCAACTTTTTCCTTCTTCAAGTCCTAGACCACCTTTATCCTTAGAAGGTTTTCGAAATGCAATCAACTCATCAAGCCTTGTAGAACTTGTTTTGAATTTTTCTTCATGAACTTTTTTTTTTTTTAGATCAGACCTTAGGGTTACTACTTCTTGTTCAATCTTTGTGCATTCATCAATTTTCTTCTGAATTATAGTTTTCTAGCATTCTTCAATTCTTTTCTATTCTTCCACTTGTACCTTCAGTTCAGTGATGTTTTCATTTGCCTTTTTCAACTGATCACAGTCCTCTCTATGCCTTTCCTTGAATTTTTTGATTTGTTATCTTAATTTTCTAATACAATAATTCACTTCTTTCAAGTCTCCTTTCAAAATTCTTTCTCATCTTCACTTTTGTCCAATTCTTCAAGGGCAACATTGATTTCCTCAGATGCAAATTTTTCTTCCGGAGGAACATGATTGCTTTTGTTAGCCATGTATTCAAAATTCTGAGACCTTCCTCAAGTTGTAATACTTCTCCAAAGGAACCAAGCTCTGATACCAATTGTTGAATACACCAAATACTGAGAGGGATGGTGAATCAGTATTAGATACTAACACAACTAATTGCTAACAATCCAATTATTAATGCATATCTAATTGTAACAGTAAACCAAAGCATGAAAGAAATCATAACATTTCATAACACATTGACACTAGGATTTTTACATGGAAAACCTAGAATGGGAAAAACCACAATGAGGATTAACTCATAATATATTATAACCAGTTACAAGATATTATAGGGCTCACTACCAAGACTCATTGTCCTTAAAAGGCTCACATCCTGAATACAAAATGGATTATTTCCAAGATACAAAAAGGTATGATTCACTACCACAAGTAAACTGAAAAACTACACCTTTAAAATATTGAGATCAATTCTGGTTAAGCTCTGGAAAACAAAAATCCTACTTCGCTTGCGGGCATACAATTATTATCAAAAACTTCGAACTGTTACACTTGTCGCATCGCTCGTATACCATACTCTATGTTCTCTCTATCTTCTATCTATCACACACACACATATATACACAACCATATCTTCCTTCATTAATTAGGTCGACCTAATTGGATGTGAACACACACAAAATTCAAAGTGACTTGTCGGCCCAATTCAAAATTCCTTTTGGTGCACAAAACAAAATATGTCATCTACACATTAGGTCGGCTTAGAACTAATAACGAACACATAAAAGATAAGTAATTCTTAACCTTTTTGACCAAAAGAACGCCAAACTTCTGTCAGTTAGATGTCTTAGCTAGATCGACCAAAAATTGCTAAAAGATCATTCATAGTTGTAACTGATACTCCAGAGCAACATATCAAAAACTCATAGAATTATCTTTTACTGCGAGAATTTTCGGATCAGAATACGAGATCAGAGTGGACACACAATTTACTTAGATAGTTACCAAATAGTGTTGGAATCAAGGACAACAAACTTGAAGGTCACCTTCATTCTTCCAACATGTAGAAAAAGAAAGAAGACAAGGGTTAGATGCCTTAAGAAAAGAAGAAAAAAGTTTAAGGAAAACCTACAGAGATTTGGAGTTGCCAAGTGATCAACATGAATTGGAAGAGGTGAAGAAAGTTCTCATTGAGGAGAACATGAGGAAAAGAAAGAAGGGAAAGAAATGCATGTGGAAGAAGTTATAGAGATGGAATTTGAAGAAGGTGCAGTGAGTGAAGAAGATTTGTGGGCACAATTTTTAGTGATAGAACAAGAGTGGATGGATAAAATTACTAATGATGATAGAAAGGAAAATGGGACATCGAAGGATACAAAGATGAATTTGGCAGTTGATGATAAAGAAGCTATTACAATGAAAAAGAAGATTGGCATACTTTCCAGAGCAACTTGGAAGAAGCTTAAGGAGCACACATGCAAGGTAAACGATAAGCGAGTTGTTTCTAGTGATCTTAGTAATGATGCTTTTGAATCTTTGCATAAAATTGTGGAAGGGAAGAGTTTAAAATAAGATGAAAATGATATATATGAATGTGAGATGTAGTTTTTGAGGCTTGCAGATGAAAATGACATAAGAAGGAGAAGAAACAATTAAAAAAGGAAAACAAACAAAAACAGTTTGAAACCATAGCAGTTGTTCTGGAGCAATGTTGTAAGACGCGAAAGATAAGAACAAAGAAATAGTTTTTGGTTGATGCCCTCATGTGTGGGAGCACATGTTTTTTCCCTTGGGGAGCCTAATGCAGGGACATCATTCTAGATTGATTTTTGTAATTTTTGGCTTTGAATCTCATTTCCTTTTCTTACCTTGTTTTTTGGTGACGTGTGACATTTCTTTCTTTCTCATTGTACATGAAGTGGGAAGGAAGTTAGATAATGGTTGGGGAAAAAAAAGAACTAATTCACCCTATTTGTTTTTAGAAGTTTTGGCTAGTAATAGATATAGCCCTTTTGGGTGCAAGGATCAAATTTTGGAGAGGGTGTTCAACCTGAGTAAAGGTGATGGGTTTCTAGTAAAACAAGGAAGATCAATTATTTAAGCCGATTGATGTTCTAGTCAAAGAAGAACAAAATCAAGAGGCATTGAAGTTGGTGTTTGATGAAATTGAATTCTTTTATTAGAAATGAGGAGTGAAACAATGGTTTCTTTCAATCGCCCCTAGCTATGGTTCAATTTGCTCAATCAAACCTTCTTTCTGTAGAAAACCTCATCAGTATTTGGTGAATGTGCTTCCTATTTTAATATCATAGTTAGTCATTAATTACACAGTTTTCCAACATCTTGGTATCATAGCATTGTGTTTGTGAATGAGCTATGTTTTTGATTAGAGGTAAAATAGGTTTTGAAGGCACCTCAAAACCCTTTACAAAAAAGAGAGATGCTTCAAAAGATAAGCACATAGATCAACAAACAAACAACAAGCAACAAACCATAAGAAAAACAACTACCAAAAAGGAGGAACAAAAATAACAATTACAGATTCTTTAGAATATTAGTAGCCTCCATATCACTTTCAATTATTTTTTGATGCACTTCCATCACCTCCATGATATCTTTGGTAGGTACCCCAGATTTTAGCTTAGTTTTATTGTGGGTCCAAGTATAGGGCCCCATTTCACTTACTCTTTAATCAAAACACTAGGCAAACCAACAACATTCCCAGTAGAAGACTCACCAACCAAAACTTCCTCCATCCACTGCCTATTCTCAACAACGTCCTTCCCACTCAAAGCTTCCTCCATCCATTGCCTCGCCTTCTCAGTGAGGATAGTAAAAGCCTTTACTTCATTCCTCATAGCAGACTTGGTCACATCGACAACCTTGTCTATTTTCATATTAGCTCATTCCATTTTCTCTTCCAAGGCCACAATCCTCTTTTCAAAAAGTTGCTTCAACTTTAACATTCCATCATCAACAATTTTTAAAGAATAATTTTTTTTGTTAATATGAGCCTGTAGAGAGGACTATGAAGATTCCCCAACTTTACTAACAGCCCCATGAACCTTCAAATTGGTCATGTTCAATTCATGGAAATCCCATTTAAACAACCTAAACAAAGAGATAGAATCCTCCTTCGCCAAGCCTAAAAATTAGGTAAATCATCTTGGTTGAAATTGAAGACATCCATTGCATCCGCCTCAACCTCCTAGGAGTCCCTGCTCAGATTTGGACTATGAATCACTCTTCCCTTTTTCACCAGCAACTGGCGTCTATATTTTGCAAAGAGAGCTCACAATTTCATCAGCAACAATCCTCCCTCTATTCCGCACCTTCAACCCTTGTTTAAGAATGCTCGTATTATCCTGCCCACCAACAACATTTAGAGGTGACTCAACACCAATAGACTCCTCCTAAACATGACTACCATTTTTCTTAGCCATATTATTGGTACTCTCGCCCTTCAAGACCCTTTTTATGTTATACCCAAATACAAGGGGCATCCCAATTTTTTCCCCAACAATCACTTTCGTCCCTTTCATCAAGGCAGAGGATTCACCCTTCCCAATCTTGCAGGGCTTATCAAAAACCGACTCTTCACGTTAAGTATCATACTCCACAGAAATTGGGGCAGATTTGCCTTTCTTACCACTTGTCATAGGAGTAAGAGGATTTGAATACACTTCCATTGAAGCCTCCAAGTTAGGTTCATAATCTTCATCCACTTCCAACCCGGTCTCATACTCCAAGTCCAATTTCTTCTTCTTACCCTTATGAATCTTCTCAGGGTGCTTAGGAACCACATATGACTTGGCATAATTCAAAATGAGGAGGATTAAGCCAACATGAAGCAAAAGGTTTTTTTGATTATGCTTATGGTCCTTAATACCACATTCCAAAGACGCCAACAAATAGAAAGGAAAAGAGACTTTATTCTTGTGCCTAAAATAGTTCAAAAGAATAAAGTGATAACCAAAAAGGACTGAGAAATGACCATCTAGAGTTATGTACCTCATGATTTCTTCTACAACATCTCCCCAAAGAGATTTGATAGAAATATGGTAGTAGCCTCCACATTTAGCTCTCTCCAATTTCTTCCTTTCGTCAGCCTTAAAGAAAATCTCCAGTGCGGCGTTGGACTCCTTGTCACTATACACTTTCCTGCCCTCAGTAGAAAGGCTCGTGATATCAACAATAAAGTCTTTAGTAATATCAACTTCAGTTCCACCCAACTTTAAAACCCTATTATGCCATCCCTTAACAAACATCTTTGTCAACTTTAGATCATTCCCATGGAGTCTCTCAAAATATGATGTAATCCCACCCAGCTGTAGTCATTCCCATACTTTAGGCTTGGATTTTAGGGTGTCACAAGAGAAAGAATTAACTCTATTCCTTTCTCCTCCCATGATCATAGATACGGTGAACCCCAGAAGCTTGAGAAATTTTCTAAAAATGAGAAGAAGCCTTGAGAACAAAGGTAAAAAACAACCCACAATCCATGTGAAAACAACAAGGTGATAGAAGGTAATTATGAAAATTGAGGGTCATCCCATACAGATGATTTTCAAATCATCAGAAAAAAAGCTAAATCCAAGTCAGAATCACCCCAAGAGGTAACCTACCACGTGATCAAGCTCATGTGGAAAAAGGCTATTATGAAACTGATACCCTCAACATTTTTGGAGATCATTATTAAGGAAAAAAAGGGCCTCTATAGGAAGGGGATCATTCTCATCCCAAATCCTATGTTTGCTAACCCCAATGTTAGAAAAAACATCCACTAAACCATTACCCTCTCTAAAAATATGTGATATATAGAATTCATCAAAGGAATTTAATATATCAACCACATCCAAAATTAGGGATTCAACAATCCATGAGGGGGGAGTAGAATTATTCAAGTTATTAATGGCATTTAACGAATCCCCCTCTAACCAAACCTTCCTGAAACCTTTATATTGAGCAACCTTCAACCCATGATAGGTAGTTGAAGCTTCCAAAAAGTGGTTTGTCTAGGTTCCCAAAGGGAGTGATACTGCGGAAACAAACCTACCATTAGAATTTCTCAACACTCCCCCAACACTAGTAGGACTCAGATTACCTTGAGCAGCTCCATAAAAATTGAATTTAACCCAACCAGCAGGGGGAGCTTTCCAAACAACATCATCTCTTGAAGCTTCACCTTTATTCAAAGGAAGAGAGATATCACAAGGAAAATTCCAATTATGTGCAATAGTGATGTCACCCGACATAAGCTCCACCTTAGGGCCAATCTAAAAGGAAACCTCAAATAAAAAATTCTCCTTGATAGTTGCACATATCTTAAAGGCCAAGCTGATAGAGGGAAGAGCAGATTCCTTAAAAATTCTATTGTTTTGTTCCAGCCAAATACCCCAAGCAAGGTGAGGAACAGAGAGCGACCAGAGAAAGAGCATAATGGGATTAGAGGAAGGTCCCACCCATTGAGACCACAAATCCCAAATCGAGGAAGGAAACACCCAAAAAAGATTCCAAAGAGAGAGAACATGAGCCCACACCTCCTTCACATACTGCAACCAATCAAAAGACGATATGAATCCTCTGCATTTTCTTCACTGAGACAAAATTTGTTAGGCTTTTGACAATATTATCAATGGTCAAGACCTTATTTTGGCAAAGAAGCTAGAAGAAAAATTTCACCTTAGGAATCAACTTGGGAAACCAAAGAGAAGCCCAAAAGGGAACATGGCCAATAAAAGAAACTTGAAGAGAAAAGGTCGAAGACACAAAGAATTTTCCATTAGATGAGAACTTCCAAAAAAGCTTATCAACCGGGGCATAAGAGGGAATATGAATAAAAGATAAAGCTTTAAAGAGACCTTCCAAACTGAGTTCCACCTCGTGCAACCTTTTCCACTATGAACCATCCATATAATCAACAAAAAATCTACAAAACTTGCGAATACATAAATCCATAAAAGGGAGGGCCCAAGGCTCATCTTTGAGCGGCCCATTGCCAAACCAACAATCATCCCAAAAGAGAATTCTTCTGTCGTTCCCCAAAAATCACTACAATCCTTTAGACTTAATTTTTCTAGCCTTAACCATAAAATTCCAAAGGGAAGAACCCGACGGGGGAGAGAAGCCACTAGAAAGAAGATCCCGTATATGATCTACTCCTCTAAGGTACTTGCCAATAACAATACGAGCCCACTCACTATTAGTAGAGATTAGGTTACACAACTTCTTAGCAAGCAACAACATGTTAAATCCTCTAATTTTACGAATGCCAAGGCCACCCAACTTTTTAGGCCTACAAACATCATCCCAGGAAACCAAGTGTATTATTTTCTTCCCTTCAACCTAGACCAAAGTAGATTCTTATGAATACATTCAATATTATCCACAAACTTCCACATAATATAAAATAGGCTAAGAGCATAGACTGGAAGATTCTGAAAAGTAGATTTAATTAATTGCACTTTCCTAGCTTGACTCAACAACACCCCTTTCCAACCAACCAATTTAGAGTTAAACTTATCAACCAATCCCCACTAGAAAGATTCAGGAACCACATTAGAACACAAGGGGAGACCTATATAAGACACAGGAAATTACCCAATATGAAATTGCAAAATCCTTGCAATTCTCTTATGCCTATGTTCAGGAGTGTGATAGAACTCTCAAATTTTGCAAATTTGAGATGCCTATTTTCAAAATTTTGCTTCTGCACTTTCAGAAGTGCACCTGAAGAATCAGTCCCGAGTAACCCACTTTGGAGGCTTATAATTTAAAGCCTATTGGTTATCGTGCAAAACCCATTTGCAGACATATTCAGTTGACCTATGTGAGCAGGCATGTCAATTTTCAGCTTCCCATGATGAGTTTTGACAGAGTTTCAAAAAGTGAAGATGGAGGGTTTTGTCACTGTTCTGCTGTTTGCAAACGTTCAGTTCTGTTGTTTGCAAACATTCAGTTCTGCAAAGTTGCCTCCTGTTTGAGCGTGGTTTTCGCAACCACTTGACTGTCTGGAGAAAATGAATGTTGTTCCATATTCTCCTTACCTAAGTGATCTCGGGTGTTAGGTTTTAGAGCCTCATGATCTGATTTGTTATTTTTAACAAGTCGAAACCAAATGCAGTTTGTTCTGTTTCACATCTGCATTCCTGACAACCTTTCTGAGAGGCCAACTTTGATTGTTAATAACTTTTGATCAATGATGTTTCAAGCAAATTCCTTTTACACACATGCTCAAGGTACCTAAATGATTTACTATGTCTGATGGCAACTTTCTAGGAGTTGATTTGCTATTTATACAAATTGGCAGTTGAGTCAGTTTCAATTGGTTCAGAACAACTGCTGTTTCAGAAAAGTTTAATTGGGCAACTTTGCTGATTAATATCCTGTTCCTCGTGATCTGTTTCTCTGAGCCGTCTTTTGCACTATACTTTTGGGTCAAATTTTTGCATGCTCACAATTTTTTATTGTCTCTCGGAGGTCGTTTGACCAGTATCCCAGATTGATTCCTGAGCCAACTTGGCCAGTTTTGCACTATTTCCAAAAGTGACAGAAAATAGTTTCTGAAGGCAACCCAGTTTACCATTTCATTTCAAATGCATCCAGAAGTTGTCCTGGGATGATTTGAGTTAAAAATTTGTTTGAAAATGATTTTTCTTTTTAGCCGTGCCCACAAGGGGACCCAACATGCTCTTGCTGAGAGATACTTTAGTTATGAAAGGTATGAACTTCAAAGCATTATCCCATTATGGGTTGTCATTTATGCATTTTCTTAATGGGTTTCTTCCTTCTATTTGTTGAAGGTAGTTTTTCACTTACATATCTACTTATTGCTACAAATTTAGTATGAAAATATTTTGAAACAATAGGACAAAAGAACTTTTTTTGGAGTTTTGCTTGAAATAGTGAAGGATTTAACAAGCCAGAGGCAGGGGAGCCTAGCATGAAGATTAAATGAATATGGTGTTTCATTTGAGTTACCATGAGATAAAGTCACAACACCATTTGTCTTTGCAAGAATTGGGATGTGTTTGGGTTATCAAAGTAGTATAAGAAAATTGAAAGAAGGGCCTATTGAATTAGGAAAACATTCAGAGATAACTCAGAGTAGTAGACTGAAGAAGCATTCAAGGTTGCACATACAGTGAATAAAGATTAGAATTCAAGGTTGTCTTCTATTCACGAGACTAAGCTTTGTTTAAAGAAATGAAGTAGGAACCAATGGATAAAGCAACAGCCGAGGGAAACTCATGCCAGGTGAGTGGAGGGATATGAACAACTGCAGTATATGCGCAAAATGGATTGTTAAAAAAATTCTCTTGAAACTTTCATGCAACTACAATTTCCAATGAAATGTTCTTTCTGTGCATGAAGGAACTTCCATGATGATTGCAAAGGGAGGTTTTCGAATTGTAGTGGGACACCAAAAAATAAACTTTCATGCAAATGCAAGTGAAAGCCATGACCTGTAGCATGGTAGGAAGGCTCATGCATGGCGTAGCCAACATGGTGGGCACGACCAAGGTTAGAGAAAATTTTGTGGGGCACAACCAGCATGTGGTAGAGAGGCCCGTGAAATAAGAGAAAGACATGGCATTGGAAGCACAAGCCAGAAGGTGGAGAAATAGGTATGTTGGCATGCTTGGTAGTTGGGAGCGCTGTGTTGGGTATGAAGTGCGCCCATTCTAGGTGAATAGAAAGCCCGCACCAAATAGGCAGGTGAGAGCTTTGTAATAGGTAAAGTACAAGGGGCCTGCGCATCAACCAAATAGGGAGGCATATACATGGGAAGTGAGGGTCCTGCATAGTACAAGGATGGTGCACCGACCAACAGGTGAAAAGAAGGCACAACCCGCACAAGTGAGGACAAGACATCCAAGTGAATGAGGCGCGTATGGAGGAACAAAGGCCTGTGCATTGCAAGTGAAGAGTGTGGGGTGTGGCCAGACAAAGAATTGTAGGGTGCACACCAAGTATGGAGGAATGTGGAGATGCGCTACCAAAGGGAGGCCCACACCAGTGAAAGGAAGGGCGCGCACAGTATGAGGAGTGCATGGAGGTTGCAGGGAGCTCGATGGGAGATGCATCCCAACCAAGAGTGGCATCCATGTGCAGAGCCTGGGAATGCCCAAACCAAGCGAGCTCGTAAAAAATGAATTTAGGGCCATTCTCGTTGACCTCGTAGGATTTTGGTGACGACACCAACATTCTTGCGAGGTGTGTGAGAATGCACGGGAAGAGCATTATTTTAATTTTTTCAAAAAATTAAATGTTTGAAGTGAAATGGGGTGGGGCCCAGTGCAGAATTTTAAAATGGCTAAATGTGCCTGGTAAAATCTTTAAAAGAAAAGATTTCATTAAAATTTATGAGGGTGAATATTTTATTGCTCGAGCAAATAGTATTATTTTAAACATATGGAAAGGAGATTAAAAGCAAACGAGCATGGAGATATTTTTATGGAATATAGGAAGTAATATGTTGGGAATAAATTGCAAAATGGACAAAATATTAAAGGCTTCAGGTGATTCTATGTAATGAGTAAAAAATATTCACTATATGGAATATATTGCTGAAAGTGAAATGCAAACACAGGTAATATTTTGCCTTATGAGATAAAGTGATTTTATTTAATAGATCATTTTATTTATGAGAGGTAAATAATGCAAAAGCATAGTGGAAATTAAAATGAAGGCTCCATTATAAAGTTAAATACTTTATATTGGCTGGAAATTGCAAATAAAGTGCAGCATTGTGAAGTAAACAAAAATGAAAGGCAAAAACAAAATTTTGCATGAGAAGAGATATTTTCCAGCTGGGTGAATTTGAAGATTCTCCACATGGGCACATGTTTTCAGTTATTGGGTAATGATGAGCTAATGCAGTTTTTGAGGGAATATGTTTGTTGCTGCAGAGGAAGAATGTGGAGATATTCTTTTCAGTTTGATCAACGGGAATGGAGCTTCCAGATGGTATCACTAGATTGAATTTAGGGTTGCTCCTGCTTGCTTCTCTTCTTCTATATCTTCTATTATTCTCTCATTGTAAGAGGTTCTAAGATTAGGTTCTAATTTTTGTATTGGGTTGGGTAGATAGAGAATTGTAATTTCTAAGTCATTGTGTGAGTCTGTAAGCTGTAATTTTGTGAATTTATGAGTAAATACAACCAGTTTATGTAATTAACATCATGAAGGTGTTTCCACATTCATGAATGTCATCAGATTGTCTCCATATTTGTACACTTTGAGTCATGTAAATTCAATAATACAAAGTGTCCTTGAGTTTATCATCTCAAGTTTCATGAGATTGTGTTGTCCGTTCATTGTTCTGTTTCAAGGAAATGGTTAAAATGCTTTGAGTAGGTGATTGTGATTTCAGGTGTGCGGATGGGATTTGATAAGAAGAATCTGATTGATATCAAGAGACTGATTGTTGGTGTAAGACATTAACAGTTGATGTAAAGCATCAATAATTTAAATCCACTGGTTGAAGACTGTTTGCTGGAGAATTCATTTTATGTGTTTGACTCCATGGCCCAGAACTGGAATTGATCTATTTTTCAGTTTGTGCATCTCAGGAACATTTTATAATTGCAAAATCATTCTAATTTTACTATTTAGTTGGTTGTGTGTACTGATTTCCAATGGCTGAGAGACGGTTGAGTTACTGAGAATTTAGCCAAGTTTAAGGTTGTCAATGCTTCCCTTAGTGTATCTGCATTGGGAATTATCTACTATAAAAAGCAATGTCAGTGTGTATGGTTGAAATAAGTTTTGAACATTGTTTAGGTTTACCCACCTTGGTCCTGGAAAGCCAGAAGTGTAGGAGATGTCAGTCTTTGACTGAATCTTGTCAGTTGGCCACTAGCCTTTGTGGTTCTTTAGTATAGAGGTTGGCTACCTCTTAGAGAATTGCAAATCCTATGTGGGTTGTATTTAAAAACACCAACAAAATAGCGACTCCCCTGGGGAAGATTCTGAATCTCCAGTTGCAGATGGTTATAGAGTCATATTATTATTTGTCATTCTAAATTTAGTTCAAAGTTTGAAGGATTTCAACCTTGGAGAATAATTTGTTGCAGTGAACCTGAACGGTTTTGTAATCTATGGTGCTCTGCTGGTGGAAAGGAACTCAAAAAGAAGTTTACATGTGAAAGAACTTCATATTGCTTGAAGTTTAGTCCTCTGTGAAAAGAGGTGGCAAATTTGTTGATAGAACCTGTTAAAATTTAAAGAAATTTCCAGATCTACAAATATTACCAGTTAGGAAGAAAATATGCAGCAGCTATAAAGTTTCCAGGTATTCCCCACTCTTGGTTTTCAAGAAACTTGTGTATGAAAACCATATTTGAACTTCTTAGAAGAACCTTTGTTTCCCTATTGAGTGAGTTAGCACTGACAAAGGGAAAGAATAGTAAATTCAAATTTGCACACTTCCATTTGTTGGATATGTTGAAAGTAATTGCAGTTCCATTGAAAGAATTATGTTTAGTGCTCAAATATTTGCTAGTTTGGATGGTTAGAATGAATTTGTGTATTTTAGGGGTTTCCATCCATTTGTATTGTCATAATTTTCAAGCCCAAGTTGTCATTATGTCAGTAATTATCCCTATTGCCCATCACGTGGCTAGGCTTGTAATTATGCACAATTAGTGAGCCTTAATTTGTAATATCCATGGATCACCAACTTAAAGTAGCTATACCAGTGAAAACTTTGCTTCAGCTTGTCAAGAAGTGTCAAAAGTATAATAATCTTCAAGCATCTAATACCCCAAGGTGTAAGAACCCAAGAGTTAATAAGCCTAGGTTCAATCCTGAATGGAATGATGTATTTGAAAGAGGACTTAAAGAAATGGATGAAAGATACTAGCTATTTCAGCAAGCCCGGTTAAGAGACCATCAAACTGTGTCTACTTGTGAATTCATTACACCCGTTGTCAATTCCTTTGACCCATTGTATGCTCAGTTAGATTTGTCATGGGTTGATTATGAAATTGGAAGTATGTCAGCTCAAGTTTATAAGGAGATGCCTAGATTTGATGGGTATACTGTATGTGAAGGAGATGCACATGTTCAAAGTTTTTCCAGCTTCATGGAGAAACATTCATTCAGAGATCAGGATATGCAGATGATATTTTTGTCAGATCTCTTGAAGCACGAGCTCGGGATTGGTATTTAAGCTTTCTTGAGAAGTCATTTCCTTGCTGGGATAAATTAGTGGCTGCTTATAGAGAAGAATTTGCAAGAGATCCCTCAAACCTTGTCATGAGGTTAAAGCAAATCAAGAAAAAAACTGAAGAGTCAAGTATTGATTTCAGTCATAGATTTGTTGTTGCTCTTTCACTAATCCCAGAAAATTTCAGACCTAGCACTTCTGATTGTATCCATATGTATTTTGAAGCTTATGAAGAAGGCTCTAGTGCATTGTTAAAAGATTTTGAAATACTTAGTATGCAAATCGCTTACATTGTTTTGGATGGTTTGGAGAAACAAAGGAATGAGTATGTTCAAAGTTTGTTGTCCTCAGTTATGGGAAAACCTGTTGATGAAATTAGTAGTAGTGTGAATGAAAATGATCAGATGTTTTTAGACAAGTGCATACTTGAAAAGGTAGAAGATGAGAAGAATGCATCATCAGATGATGAGGAAGTTGTTAATGAACAACATATAGAAGAAGTGTACCCGACTGCAAATCAGCAGTTGACTCTTTCGAGCCAAGAACCTGAAGAAGAATATGAGTTGGATTTACTCTTTGAAGAAGAGATATGTGATCAACAATATAATGATACAATTGATCAAGTCAAGCTTACATGTGTTGAGTGTAGCAATGATGCAAGTCTGCATAGTGAGACAAGGGAGTTTGCTGATTTAGAAAATGCTCTTGAGAACATCAGTGTGTCAACTGCAAATGAGGAGGTGTGTGATGAATTTTAGTTTGAAAGACAAGCCACAAACAACTGCAATGAGATAACCATTGATGGTTTTCAGTCTGACAGTGAAGATATTTGTGTCTATCCTCAAGAGGATGCAAGTAACAAGCTCAGTGATGACACCTGATCTGATGTTGAAATGCAAAGTGATGTGGATTGCTATTATGACAATCCAAAAGAAAGTAAGAAGGGAGAAGTGGACAGTTTATTCAGTATGACTGGTTATGACTTTTCTTGTGATAATGTTGTCAGCAATTCTACTTCCTATGATTGGGGAGATCCAGTTTATGATCAGCCCATTGAGTTCTCAGAGTTTGAAGATGATGATACTTTGATATGTCCTGATTTGCAATTTGATAATACATTCAATTCAAGTGAAGGTCAAGGAGAGGACGTGGTTGAAACAATGGATCAAAACAATGACTATTGAGTTGTGAACAAATTTCAGATCTGTTGACCACAGGATATCAGAAATGTGCACATGAGGACAACTCTCAGTTGTTGTGTGCAGCCCCTATTGATTTTGACAGTGATGATGATCTTCAAGATGCAAGGTATGATGCATGTGTTTCTGATGTTCCTCCTAGTTATGAACCAGCTGATCAGTATGATGATAATGTGGATAAAGATGAGCAACAACTTGATTGTAATGATGCACTGTATGATGAATATGAAGATATGGACACTGATGCAAGTTCAAAAATCTCTTTTGATGAGCTTGAAACAGCAAATGATCATGAGGTTTATGCATCCACTGAGTGAAATATTGAAGATTGTAATGTAGATTTGGACAAGTCTTTGTTTGATGACTTGATTGAGCCCAGTCATGAGTCTTTGAGTGAGAATGAAGATGTTGATTTCGATCAGAAATCAGATTGTTCTTCTGAACCAAAATTGCTCGTTGTTGAGAAAACTTGTAATATTGAAGAGGTTGATACCTTATGTTCAGAGGATGACTATATGATTACAGATGATGATGAGTCAGAAATCTCTGATGACTCTCAATACCAACATGATGAAGAACAATCACAAAGTGTGCTAATGCATGAGTGCATTTGTTTGCATACACTTGGAGACAGTTTGCATGATGAGCAAGATCTTTTGGTAAGTTCTTGTGATAGTTTTAATTTTGATATGCAAACTAGTAATCAGTTTGAGTTTAACAGTTCCAGCCACAAGGCAGAATGTGAGTGCTATTTTTGTCAGCTGGAAGAGGTTTTCGTAGAATGTGGCAATGTGAAAGACACTGAAGCAAGCTCTTTTCATCTTGAGAATGATTTAAATGATGAGTATAATCAGTTGTTGCCACATAATAATCAACATTTTGAAAGTATGTCTGACTTTCAAATGCATAGTGGTTATGAACATGTTAATGATATTGCATGTGATTTCCTATTAGGAGATACCGACATGTTCAATCAGGTAGATGGTTGTGATCAGATTATGCTTTCATATGGTCTTGATCCCCATTTTCAAATGCTGCCACTTGATACTAGATCAGAAAATAGAGAAAGTGATAGTGATGTGACATATTTGATTTGGTTGACACTTGATGACAAAGCTAAACAGAGAGCAAGTTCACACTTGCAAAAGGGCAGTTTGGTATTGTTGTTTGCAAAAATCCAGTCACCAGTGTTGTTATGGTTTGACAGAGGCAAGCATGACTTGAGGGAGATCAACTCTTTCTACAAAATTGTGTTTGATAGAGGTAGGACTTGACTCCCATTTTTCATTTGGTGACCTGGGGTCATCAAATGAAATTGAAAAGGAAAGATGAATAAAAGAGCAGTTTGAGGACACCTAGTGGACTCAGCTTTTGGTCTACTCTCTAAAGATCTAGAATCTTGCTATGCCCACAGGGGGCATACATCCCCAGTCGGAGCCACTGATGGCACTCTCAAATTTTTCAAATTTGAGATGCCTATTTTCAAAATTTTGCTTTTGCACTTTTAGAAGTGCACCTAAAGAATCAGTCCCGAGTAACCCACTTTGGAGGCTTATAATTTAAAGCCTATTGATTTTCATGCAAAACCCATTTGCAGACATATTCAAGTGACCTATGTGAGTAGGCATGTCAATTTTCAGCTTCCCACAATGAGTTTTGATAGAGTTTTGAAAAGTGAAGATGGAGGGTTTTGTCATTGTTCTGTTGTTTGTAGACGTTCAGTTCTGCAAATTTGCCTCCTGTTTTAGCGTGGTTTTTGCAACCACTTGACTGTCTGGAGAAAATGAATGCTGTTCCATATTCTCCATACCTAAGTGATCTCGGGTGTCAGTTTTTAGAGCCTCATGATCTGATTTGTTATTTTTAACAAGTCGAAACGGGATGCAGTTTGTTCTGTTTCACATCTGCATTCCTGACAACCTTTCTGAGAGGCCAACTTTGATCGTTAATCAATTTTGATCAGTGATGTTTCAAGGAAATTCCTTTTGCACACGTGCTCAGGGTACCTAAATGATTTATTATGTCTGATGGTAGCTCGCCAGGAGTTGATTTGCTATTTATACAAATTGGCAGTTGAGTCAGTTTCAATTGGTTCAGAACAACTGCTGTTTCAGAAAAGTTTAATTGGGCAACTTTGCCAATTAATATCCGGTTCCTCGTGATCTATTTCTCTGAGCCGTCTTTTGCACTATACTTTTGGGTCAAATTTCTGCATGCTCCCAATTTTTTATTGTCTCTCGGAGGTCGTTTGACCAGTTTCCTAGATTGATTCTTGAGCCAACTTGGCCAGTTTTGCACTGTTTCCAAAAGTGACAAGAAAATAGTTTCTAAAGGCAACCAAATTTACCATTTCATTTCAAATACATCTAGAAGTTTTCTTGGGATGATTTGAGTTCGAAATTTGTTTGAAAATGATTTTTTTTTTTAGCCAGGCCCATAAGGGGACCCAACATGCTCTTGCTGAGGGATACTTTAGTTATGAAAGGTATGAACTTCAGAGCATTATCCCATTATGGGTTGTCATTTATGCATTATATTAATGGGTTTCTTCCTTCTATTTGTTGAAGGTATTTTTTCACTTACATATCTACTTATTGCTACAAATTTAGTATGAAAATCTTTTGAAACAAAAGGACAAAATAACTTTTTTTGGATTTTTGCTTGAAAAAGTGAAGGATTTAACAAGCCAGAGGCAGGGGAGGCTAGCATGAAGATTAAAGGAATATGGTGTTGCATTTGAGTTACCATGAGATAAAGTCACAACACCATTTATCTTTGCAAGAATTGGGATGTGTTTGGGTTATCAAAGTAGTATAAGAAAATTGAAAGAAGGGCCTATTGAATTAGGAAAACATTCAGAGATAACTCAGAGTAGTAGACTGAAGAAGCATTCAAGGATGCACATACAGTGAATAAAGATTAGAATTCAAGATTGACTTCTATTCATGAGACTAAGCTTTGTTTAAAGAAATGAAGTAGGAACCAATGGATAAAGCAACAGCTGAGGGAAACTCATGCTAGGTGAGTGGAGGGATATGAACAACTACAGTATATGCACAAAATGGATTGTTAAAAAAATGCTCTTGAAACTTTCAAGCAACTACAATTTCCAGTGAAATGTTCTTGTTGTGCATGAAGGAACCTCTGTGATGATTGGAAAGGGAGGTTTTTGAATTATAGTGGGACACCAAAAAATAAACTTTCATGCAAATGCAAGTGAAATCCGCGGCTTGTAGCATGGTGGGAAGGCTCACACATGGCTCAACCAACATGGTGAGCACGACCAAGGCTGGAGAGACTTTTGTGGGGCATGACCAACATGTGGTAGAGAGGCCCATAAAATAAGAGAAAGGCATGGCGTTGGAGGCACAAGCCAGTAGGTGGAGAAATAGGTATGTTGGCATGCTTGGCAGCTAGGAGCCCTGCGTTGGGTATGAAGTGCGCGCATTCCAGGTGAATAGAAGGCCCGCACCAAATGGGCAGATGAGAGATTTGTAATAGGTAAAAGTACAAGGGGCTTGCACATCAACCAAATAGGGAGGCATATACATGGGAAGTGAGGGCCCCGCGTAGTACAAGGAAAGAGTATGGTGCACCGGCCAACAGGTGAAAAGAAGGCACAACCCGTGTAGGTGAGGACAAGACATCCAAGTGAATGAGGTGCGCATGGAGGAACAAAGGCCTGTGCATTGCAAGTGAAGAGTGTGTGGTGTGGCCAGACAAAGAATTGCAGGGTGCAAGCCAAGTATGGAGGAATGTGGAGGTGCGCCACCAGAGGGAGGCCCGCACCAGTGAAAGGAAGGGCACACATAATATGAGGAGCTCATGGAGGTTGCAGGGAGCTCGATGGGAGATGCATCCCAACTAGGAATGGCAGCCATGTGCAGAGCTCGGGAATGCCCGAACCAAGTGAGCTCGCAAAAAATGAATTTAGGGCCATTCTCGCTGACCTCGCAGGATTTTGGTGACGACACCAACATTCTTCCGAGGTGTGCGAGAATGCACAGGAAGAGCATTATTTTAATTTTTTCAAAAAATTAAATGTTTGAAGTGAAACGGGGTGGGGCCCAATGCAAAATTTTAAAATGGCTAAATGTGCCCGGTAAAATCTTTAAAAGAAAAGATTTCATTAAAATTTATGAGGGTGAATATTTTATTTTCCAGGAAAATACTATTATTTTAAACATATGGAAAGGAGAGTAAAAGAAAATGGGCATGGAGATATTTTTGTGGAATATAGGAAGTAATATGCTGGGAATAAATTGCAAAATGAGCAAAATATTAAAGGCTTGAGGTGATTCTGTGTAATGAGTAAAAAATATTCACTATGTGGAATATATTGTGGAAAGTGAAATGCAAACATAGGTAATATTTTTCCTTATGAGATAAAGTGATTTTGGAGATTCTCCACATGGGCACATGTTTTCAGTTACTGGGAAATGATGAGCTGATGCAGTTTTTGAGGGAATATGTTTGTTGCTGCAGAGGAAGAATGTGGAGATATTCTTTTCAGTTTGATCAACGGGAATGGAGCTTCCAGATGGCATCACCGGATCGAATTTAGGGTTGCTCCTGCTTGCTTATCTTCTTCTATATCTTCTATTATTCTCTCATTGTAAGAGGTTCTGAGATTAGGTTCTAATTTTTGTACTGGGCTGGGTAGATAGAGAATTATAATTTTTGAGTCATTGTGTGAGTCTGTAAGCTGTAATTTTGTGAATTTATGAGTAAATACAACCAGTTTATGCAATTAACATCATGAAGGTGTTTCTACATTCATGAATGTCATCAAATTGTCTCCATATTTGTACACTTTGAGTCATGTAAATTCAATAATACAAAGTGTCTTTGAGTTTATCATCTCAAGTTTCATGAGATTGTGTTGTCTGTTCATTGTTCTATTTCAAGGAAATGGTTAAATGCTTTGAACAGGTGATTGTGATTTCAGGTGTGCAAATGGGATTTGATAAGAAGAATTTGATTGATATCAAGAGAAGGATTGTTGGTGTAAGACACTAACAGCTGATGCAAAGCATCAACAGTTGAAATCCACTGGTTGAAGACTATTTGCTGGAGAATTCATTTTATGTGTTTGACTCCATGGCCCAGAACTGGCACTGATCTATTTTTTAGTTTGTGCATCTCAGGAACATTTTATAATTACAAAATCATTCTAATTTTACTGTTTAGTTGGTTGTGTGTACTGCTTTCCAAGGGCTGAGAGAGGGTTGAGTTACTGAGAATTTAGCCAAGTTTAAGGTTGTCAATGCTTCCCTTAGTGTATCTACATTGGGAATTATCTGCTATAAAAAGCAATGTCAGTGTGTATGGTTGAAATAAGTTTTGAACATTGTTTAGGTTTACCCACCTTGGTCCTGGAAAGCCAGAAGTGTAGGAGATGTCAGTCTTTGACTGAATCTTGTCAGTTGGCCACTAGCCTTTGTGGTTCTTTAGTATAGAGGTTGGCTACCTCTTAGAGAATTGCAAATCCTATGTGGGTTGTATTTAAAAACACCAACAAAGTGTTGAGACAGAAAATAACACTTTTAGGTAGGCTAATCTTTTACCCCGAAGCTGCCTCGAATTTTTGCAAAATAAGTTTAATAGCTTTAGCTTTCTTAATGAACGATTCTCCAAGAATTTAAGAGTATCATCCATCAATTGTTGATGGGAGAAAATATGATTCTGAGAAGGAGACAATCCCGACAGATGACAAGTATTGATAAATATTTGGGTAAGGTGCCCCAAAGATTCAACCATAATAATAAAGAGAAAAGGAGAGATGGGATCTCATTGTCTCAAACCCCTCGAGTAGCCAAAAATAAGAGAGGGGGAACCATTAACAAGAACATAAAAATTTGGATTAGAGATCAACTAAAGCACCAATAACACCAATTTCTCCTCGAAACCAAAAGCTTTGAAAATATTTGAAAGAAAAACCCACTCAACTCTACCATAAGATTTAAGAAAATCCAACTTCAAGAGAAAACCAACATGTTTATTAACAAATAAAGAATGGATATTCTCATGAACAGTGAGAATGGAATCAAGGATTTGGCTACCAACAACAAACCCATTTTGTTGGATCAAAATAATTTGAGGAAGAACCTTTGCAATCTCACCACCAACACCTTTGAAAAGATCTTATAGATGGATTTACACAAAATTATATGGTAGAATTCATCAAAAGAGGAGGCCCCCAGTTTATTAGGAACAAGAACTATAAAGGAGGAGTTTAATTCCTTCAAAAGATTACCATTTCCAAAAAATTCCTTAGTAGCATCCACAACATCCTTTGTAAGAATATCCCAAAAAGACTAAAAAAAGAACATTGAAAAACCATCAGGGTCAAGCGCCTTGTTACCTTCAAAAAAGAATACCATACTTTTAATCTCATCCTTAAGAAGGATTCAAACCAATTTCTGATTTAACTCATCAAAGATGATATGAGTAACATCCTGAATAAGATCATCCTAAAACCCAAAATCCAGTATACCTTCCAAAGATAACAAATTCGAAAAAAAGGAAGAAGTAGCCTATTGCAAATCCACCTCCTTATCCAACACCTGATTATTGAAATTTATAGAATTAATATGGTTGGAACCCTGATTTTTCAATGTAGAGAGGTGAAAGGACCTCGTATTCTTGTCCCCACTTTTTAACCACAAAATTCTAGATTGTTGCTTTCAAAATTCCTCTTCCTTATCCACAATATTGTGCAACCTAGATAAAAGGACATTCTCCTTCTAAACAAGAGCTTGATCATAACCAGATGCCTAAATAGATTGCTGAACAGTGAAAAGCTCTTGATTAACTTCTTCCTTCTCAACAAAACTATGCCCAAAGGAGGATCTATTCCACCTCCTAACATTATTTTTCACGTTAGCTAGTTTCTTAGCAACCTTGTACATAGCTGACCCATCCCCTTGAATTTTCCACCAAGCTTGAATCAAATATTTCAGGTCAGGATGAGAGGTCCACATCTTTTCAAACCTGAAAGGAATTTTTTTTCTCCTCCCAAGCTGGTCCACCGAAAGGGAGAGAGGAAAGTGATCAAACCCCAACCTAGTCAAGGCCGAAAGAGAGCAAGAATAGGAAATAAGCCCATCATAAGAGATAAGGGCCCGATCAAGCTTAAGCTAGATAAGAGCTTCACCCACATGATGGTTATACCAAGTAAAAGAGGCCCCTTTGAGATCCAAATCAAGAAGAGCATTGTCATTAATGAGATTCATGAGATCAAATATACTCTCATCCACAATCTAAGGCCCCCACAATTTATTAGCATCATGCAAGGGTGTATTAAAATTCCCCATAACCAACCAATTGGTAATAGGATGTAGAGATTTAAAGGAACTAAGGTTTTACCATTTTTTTTCTAGCACTCTTACTATTAGGAGCATAAATATTAGAAAGGGTCCAAGAGAGCTGATAATAAACATCAATGAAAGAAGTAGCCACATGATTACAGTCCTCAAACACCACCAACCCCTGAATCAACTTCAGATTCCAAAAATTAACAATACCATGATATGCACCAACCGCCTCAGAACAACACATATCACAACCTTAAAAATCTTATGTTTAAGTCTAGATAACCTATCCATCCCTATTTTAATTTCTTAAATCAAAATAATATCAGGCTTATGATCCCTTACTAGATTTGCAAGGATATCATACTTGTGAGGGTGATTTAACCCTCTCGTGTTTCAAGAAATGATCTTCGTGAAAGATTATGAGAGGTTCTCTTTGAGTACATCTCTAGTAAAGTTCTCTGAGTCCCGTCAATAATATCCATTTGACTCTCCTTGTCCCTATTAACATTCGAAGGTGGACGACCCCTACCTCTCGACTTAGACCCGCAGTCTGACATTTGCCTATTTTTGGTTAAAACTCCTAGAGGGGGAGATTGTTTCTTTCTATTTCTATCTTTCACCAAAATAAAATGGGGGCCAACCATTTTAGGATCAACCATTTCTCTAGATTCCTTCAAGCCAGATTTCGAGCAAACCTCCAAACCCTCAATCTTAGGACTACCATCATTTGGCAACTTTAAAAACTTGCTAACTGGAGACTCTAAAGGAGGAGATCCTAAACCATCAACCTCGGGCTCCAAATCCTCAACCAAAGAAGGATCCATAGACATAAGACCTTCACAAGGCACCCCATTATTAAGATGAGGTGGAATCACCTCACCACCTGGCTTAGGAGCCACATCAAGATTTTTAGCTTCAACTTGGCCCTCAGGGACTAAGATATTCTTATCCATTACCATATCTATTACCATAGGTATCCCATTTGCAGGAGAAACCCCATCTATCTCCATAGGATCCAAATATACTGCCCAGGAACCTTTTCTTTTTCTCTCCACTACTTAACCACCTGCTTCTACACCTTTAGAGGACATATTTTTGCCTAGTGGCCCACTTTCTTACAATGGAAGCAAGCGAAAGGAATAGATTCAAATTCCACTGCTTGTTCCCAAACAAAAAATTTAGAGTTAATCTTCACCAATGAAGAAAGATTTGCTGGCAGTTCCACATTAACACAAAATCAAGCATAAACAAGGCAATTTCTGGAAGTAGGCATTTGAACTATTGACAAAAAGCACCCAAAGGTACTTGCAATCCCTTTAAAGACTTCTTCATCCCAAAATTTGAAATGGAGACCAAGAAGTGTCACCCAAAAAGGGACTTCCAAGAAAGAACAAGAGTTAGGATTAAACCCTAGTTTCCACCTTTTCAAAATCAAGGAAGATTTCCCAATAAACCACGGACTACCCATAAGAGCCAACGAGAGATCATCTTCACAATTGAAGGTAAAGGAAAATAATCATTTAGCCATTGCAACCACATCCACATGGCCCTTAGGGCACCACCGATTCAAATAAAAATTTTAAACTAGATCAATATGAGGATGAGGCCCCATAAATTTTCGCAGAAGAGTCATTTCCATATTAAAGACACTTTTCTCAACTATGCAATCTAGGACTGAAATTGAAAGTTCTCATGTCTTCACATTAGAAACAAAGGCCACAGGAGGCGAAGAGATTTTACCTTTGGGATTTGCACCAAAAAGGTTAGACCATTTGAGGGAATATTTCGAGAAGAAACCACCCTCGTCTTATCAACCCCAAGAATCAAGCAAGAAAAAGTTGCACCTAGACCATCAGCTGACTAATCGAGCCCAAAATTTTAAGCATCGAGATTCCCCTGTTCAGAGAAGGACACTAGAGAATGTGAAGGACAAGAAAACTTAGGGAATCTCCATAAGACAATTCATTTTCCGCAATAGGAGACCCATGCCGCCTACCATCAACTAAGGACCCACCTGACATCACCTTACCATTAGCAAGCTATTTGCCATTAACACATGTTGCAACTCCAAAGTTTCCTGCCTTTTCAAAATTTGAAATCGCTCCACCGCCATTGCTACCAAATGAGCTATGTTAACTTGAAACACAATTTTTTGTTTTTGTGATTTTTTTTCACTATGTTTCATCATTTTGGTATCAGACCAAGAAAGATTTGGGAGAGATTTGAAAGGTTTGAGAAGAATAAGTTGAGAGTGTCAAAAGGTATGATGAATAAGTTAGTTATGTCCATCGATTCTTGGATAGATATGTGTTGCAAAATGATAGGTTAATGAAAAGAACTTGGGTACAAAAAGAATGGGTAGACAAAAAGAAAGAGGAGCCCTAGGTGAGGTATCAGGAAGAAAAAAAGAGGAAAGGTTAGAAGATGCAACAACATAGTAAGAAGGAAAGCATCAAGAATAAATGCAATATGAAGAAACAAGATTTAGAGTTTGAAAGAGAAATGATAGAGTGGAGAAGAGATTTAGAGATGTAAGTTATTGGTGAAGCAAAGGATTAAGGAAAGAAGCCCAAAACGTGATTGGTATTGGACCATGACAAAGAGGTTGAAGTGTCCGATGAAGTTGATTGTAGAAAAAGGAAGAAGGCAAGGGTTAGATTCCTTAAGAAAATAAGACAAAAGTGTAAGGAAAACCTATAGAGATTTGGAGTTGCCAAGTGATAAAAAAGCACTGGAAGAGGTGAAGGAAGTTCTTATTGAGGAGAACATGAGGAAAAGAAAGAAATAAGGGAAATAAATTCATGTGGAAGAAGTTACAGAGATGAAATTTGAAGAAGGTGTAGCGAGTGCAAATTTTTTGTGGGCACAATTTTTAGAGATAGAACATGAGTGGATGGAGAAAATTGCTAATGATGATAGTAAGACAACTAGGATAACAAAGGATATAAAGATTAAGTTAGAAATTGATGATAAATAAGCTATTGCAGTGAAAAATAAGATTGGCATACTTTAAAAATTATCTTGGAAGAAGCTTAAGGAGCACACATGTAAGGTAAATGGCAAGCAAGTTATTTCCGATGATCTTAGTAATGACGCTTTTAAATATTTGCATGAAATTATGGAAGGGAAGAGTTTAAAAGAAGAAGATGAAAATGATACATATGAATGTGACATGGAGTTTTGGAGGATTGTAGATGAAAAATACATAAGAAGGAGAAGATACAAATAGAAAAAAGAAAACAAACAAAAAAAGTTTTAAACCATATCAACTGTTCCAGATCGATGTTGGAAGACGTGAAAGAAAAGGACAGAGAAACAGTATCTAGTTGATGCCCTCATGTGTGGGAGCACATGTTTTGTCCCTTGGGGAGCCTAATGCAGGGGCATCATTCTAGATTGATTTTTGTAATTTTTGGTTTTGAAGCTTGTTTCCTTTTTTTACCTTGTTTTCGGTGACATGTGGCAGATTTTATGTGGTATTGGTTTTCCTTCTTTCTCGTTGCACATGAATTGGGAAGGCAGCTAGATAACGGTTGCGGAAAAATAAGAACTAATTCACCCTATTTATTTTGGAAAGTTTTGGCCAGTAATAGAGATCGCCCTTTTGGGTGTGAGGATCAAATTTTGGAGAGGGTGTTCAACCTGAGTAAAGGTGATGGGTTGTTAGCAAAAAAAGGAAGATCGATTGTTTAAACTGATTGGTGATCTGGTCAAAGAAGAACAAAAGAAAGAGGCATTGAATGCAAAACTAGGAGGAATGAATGTTAGAAGATGTTGTTGAGATGAAATTATAGGAAAGGGTAGGTCTAGCTGAGGGTTGAGTATAGATGTGGACATTGAATCTTGATTCCTTCAGAAGCTTAGTGCTTAGTTTTTATGGCTTAGTTTTAAATTCATGAAACTTGATTTTTTTTCTATAATGTTGATGTTTGGTGAAATTGAATTCTTTTATTGGAAATAAGGAGTGAAACTATGGTTTGTTTCACTCACCCCTGGCTATGGTTCAATCTTCTCAATCAAAACTTATTTCTGTAGAGAGCCTCATCGGTATTGGGTGAATGTGCTTCTTATTTTAATATCATAGTCAGACAATAATTACATAGTTTTCCACCATCTTGGTATCGTAGCATTGTGTCTGTGAATGAGCTATGTTAATCTGGAACACATTTTTGTTTTTGTCATTTATTTTCACTCTATGTCATTATTTTGGTATTAGAGCGAGAGAGATCTAGGAGAAATCTGAAAGGTTTGAGAAGAATAAGTTGAGAGTGTCAAAATGAGTGACAAAGAAGTTAGTTATGCGCATCGATTCTTGAACAGATATGTGTTGCAAAATGACAGGTTAATGAAAAGAACCTGGGTACCAAAATATTGGGTAGAGGAAAAGAAAGAGGAGCCCTAGGTGAGGTATCGGGAAGACAAAAAGAGGAAAGGTTAGAAGATGCAACAACATATTAAGAAGGAAATAATCAAGAAGAAAGGAAATATGAAGAAATAAGATTCAGAGTTTGAAAGAGAAATGATAGAGTTGAGAAGAGATTTAGAGAGATGTAAGTTATTGGTGAAGCAAAGGCTTGAGGAAAGAAGCCCAAAATGTGATTGGTATTGGACCATGATAAAGAGGTTGAAGTGGCTGATAAATTTGATCATAGAAAAGGAAGAAGGCAAAGGTTAGATGCCTTAAGAAAAGAAGACAAAAGTGTAAGGAAAACTTGTAGAGATTTGGAGTTGCCAAGTGAGAAACGTACACCAGAAGAGGTGAAGGAAGTTCTCATTGAGGAGAACATGAGGAAAAAAAAGAAATAAGGGAAAGAAATGCATGTGGAAGAATTTACAGAGATGGGATTTGAATAAGGTGCAATGAGCGCAGAAGATTTGTGGGCATAATTTTCAGCCACGGAACAAGAGTGGATGGAGAAAATTGCTAATGATGATAGGAAGACAAATGGGACAGCGAAGGATACAAAGATGAAGTTGATAGTTGATGATAAATAAGCTATTGCAATGAAAAAGAATATTGACATACTTTCTAGAGCAGCTTGGAATAAGCTTAAGGAGTGCACATGTAAGGTAAAAGGTAAGCAAGTTGTTTATGATGATATTATTAATGATGATTTTGAATATTTGCATGAAATTGTGGAAGGGAAGAGTTTAAAAGAAGAAGATTAAAAGGATATATATGAATGTGAGATGGAGTTTTGGAGGCTTGCAGATGAAAAAGACATAAGAAGGAGGAGATACAAACATAAAAAGGAAAATAAACAAAAATAGTTTGAAACCATAACAGTTGTTTTGGAGCGATGTAGGAAGACACAAAAGAAAAGAATAGAGAAATAGTTTCTGGTTGATGCCCTCATGTGTGGGAGCACATGTTTTGTCCCCTGGGGAGCCTGATGTAGGGGAATTGTTCTAGATTGATTTTTGTAATTTTTGGTTTTGAATCTCGTTTCCTTTGTTTACTTTGTTTTCTGGTGACATGTGGAAGATTTTGTGTGGAAGTGGTTTTCTGTCTTTCTCATTGCACATTAAGTGGGAAGGAAGTTAGATAAGGGTTGGGAAAAAACAAGAACTAATTTTCCCTATTTGATTTTGAAAGTTTTGGCCAATAATAGAGATCGCCCTTTTGGGTGTAAGGATTGGTTTTTGAAGAGGGTGTTTAGCCTGAGTAAAGACGATGGGTTGTTAGTAAAACAAGGAAGATCAATTGTTTAAGTTGATTGGTGTTCATGTCAAACAAGAACAAAAGAAAGAGGCATTGAATGTCAGAAGAAGTCATTGAGATGAAAGCACAAGAAAGGGTAGGTCTAACTGAGGGTTGAGTATGGATGTGGACACTGAATCTTGATTCCTTTAGAAGCTTAGTGCTTAGTTTTTATGGCTTAATTTTAAATTAATGAAACTCAATTTTTTTTCTATAATGTTGGTGTTTGGTGAAATTGAATTATTTTATTAGCAATGAGGAGTGAAACTATGGTTTGTTTTAGTCTCCCTAGCTATAGTACAGTATGCTCAATCAAACCTTCTTTCTGTAAATAGCCTTATCAGTATTTGGTGAATGTGCTTCCTATTTTAATATCACAGTTAGTCAATAATTACACAATTTGCCACATCTTGGTATCATAACATTGTGTCTATGAATGAGCTATGTTAGTTTGAAATACGTTTTTATTTTTGTCATTTTTTCACTCTGCATCATCATTGAGATTTTTGGTGATGTCCTCAAAATGTTGAATCTAGAACTTGTTCAAACCTTATTGAGCCTACTATCAATTTATAATTTTATGGATATTTTGGACTCAACAATGAGGAATATTTTGGTCCAAGATGCACCATGTGAAAATTCTTAGCAAAATATAGAAAACGAGAAGGGATGGTATACTTGGAGCTTTGATACCATGTAAGAGAAACCAAAAAGGTCTATAGGAGCCTACAATTTTGTACAACACCAATTACCTTCCACATAGGAAATAAGCAATGATTATATAATATTTCCAAATAATGTCACAATACAACCTTGATTATGAGAATGTGATACATAATTTTCAATAAGGCAACCCTTGTATATAGGCGAAAGGTTGAAAATTATTGCTCTATGGTTTAGGACATAGAGCAACAAGTTTTCTACACTTTTCATTCAAGGAAACCTTAGAGATCTCATTCCAAGGATAGAATGAGGGAAAGAGATCTGTAATAAGGTATCTTAGGGTATGATAAAAGACTAAAAGGCAGTTCACCACTAAGCTAAAGTTTGGAAAGACTAGTAACATGCAAGACCTAATGATAAAACCTAATGACATGCAAAGCTTAAATAAATGACCTAGAAATGAGTGCAAATTAGATCAGTAAATTGAGAAAGTATAGAGGTGCACTTGGAAACCTGAATGTTTTAAAAAAAAGGTCTAAAATGCTAAAAATGTTGACTTTAATGCTCATTGGGACTCATATGCCAGTAGAGGCGATTTAGTCCCAGATTAGGGTTTCTGATATAAACTAGAATCTAGAACTACTGAATTAGGATCTGTAGAAAATGTCTAAAAATGTGTATACTAGGACTCATAGGCCACAAGTGGTGATTTAGTCCTAGTGTCAAGGTTGCTCTAAAACTATGATATCCTTTGATGAATTCTTGTAGTTTTCTTCCTGTCAAATATCCAAGTTTGAATAACTGAATTACAACCTGTAGATGACTTTATGTGATCTTGCAAGTAAGGTGACAACTTTGACAACTTGAAAAAATTTCTCCAATCTTGATTTTAAATGGATATTTAACCTAAACCACCTAGATCTACAATCACAAATGAAAGAGAGGGAAAAATTGTGTTTTGTTAGTGGATAGGGGTTTGCCTTGGTCAAACCCCATTTTGGTAATCAAACCTTGAAATGAAATGAAATAGAATAGAGGAATGATGAATGAAAAAAAATGCAATGTTGCAACTCACCAAACCCTTGAATAAAAGGCTGCAATATTGTAAGTAATGACTAGCATTAATGTGGAACTTGACTCTTGCTTGAATGATATCGATCTTGTATTGAATGCTTGCTTGAATCGTAAAACCCTACATCACAAATGTTAGCTAAAAAACAAACATGATGCATGATGACTTTGACATGATACTTGATACTTGAATAGTGATCTAAAATGATTGATAATCGCTCTTGAATGCTAGAATGCTTTATCTCAAAAAGTGCTAGATGACTTGTAAACTTGATAGGAGAAAATATGTGAAATAACCTTGTATTTATGCTTGTTTATGCCAAATTTCCTGAAATTACAACACTACAAGCCGACATCAGAACTAGGAGAATAAAATCCCTCCAAGAATTTGAATTTAAATTAGGTCTAAGCTAAGTGGGAATCATATTCCAGTTGGGAAGTATGAGTCCCATTAGGCTAAGTTCATGACACATTTTTCAAGAAAGGTTTAGTGTGAAATCCAAATTAAGGCCCCAAATTTTAGGTGGGACCCATATGCCCAAGGTGGTGTATGAGTACTAGATCACTAAATCTAGGCCATACAATCCACAATCATTAAATTTTGACTGGTTACTTGGTATATGTCAGGATTATCCTCAGAAAGATGCATTAATTAAGGCTTGAGGATGCAAAAATAAGGCCAAATAAGGCATAAAGAAGCCTAATTTTAGGAGGGAGGGCCCAAACAAGTGTGAAAATGTAAAGGGATACATTTTTCAACACTACAATTGGTAAGGGTGAGATGTAATAAAAACTAAGATGATGACATATTTCTTAATCTTACGAAATAAGACAAAAAATAAAGGTCTTGAATAATGTGAGAAGGTCCTAAGAGGAAATTGGAAGTGTAGAAAGCCTTGTTCACACCAACATAAATTTATTTAATATGGTAGTATACTATAATGATAAATAGAAGGAAAAGTGTATGTACTATATAAAGATGGATATTTTATGTTTAAGAGGGATAAGGAGAGATGATATATTTTTATGAGATATATTATCCTTTAGAGGATATTGCACTTAGGCCTAATGATTCTTTGAGATAAATTCATGAAAGTATGATACTCTTGAGAGAGATCACTAATGTATTTAAACATACTTAGTGATATAAACTATTTTTCCTTTCTTCCTATGACTCCTATTAGATCAAGAGTGACCTATTGTGTGTGTTTTGAGAAAGCCATATGCATATGTTCTCTTTAATATTTGTGTTGATATTTAGATTTATAATTTCACACATCTGTGTACCAACATGGAAAATTTTGTACATAATTGATTTAAAAAACAACCTATAAATTATGAAGTTGATTCTTCATACAATATTCGATAAGTTTGATATGACGAGATGGAGAAAAGGGAAAATAAAAATAGAATTAAAATTCCTATTCTAATTAACTAGAAACTAGAAACAAGATTGTATTTTTGCCAATAAATGCACATAGAATTTGTATTTCTTATAATGTATATCCTTAATTGAAGTGATAAAGGAAAAAATTATCATGATTATCTCCTCACTTAAATATTATAGATATTCACATATACAAATTAAGAAATGAAATAATTTGAAAGGAAAGGATAAAATATAATAGATAAGAACCATAGATAGGCACAAAAACCTTGAGAACTTTATATATCTAAATTATTATAAATGTGAGAGGCCAAGAATGCACAATAAAGCCTCACAAAAAAATAAATATTTGGGAGCTAATCATAAGGAGATAAGGAGATAATATGAGAGGCCAAGAATGCATCATAAGGAGGTACTGTTTTTTTCTTCAAAATATTTGGGAGCTCACTATGTGGTACATGAAAAAGGATCCCAATGGCCAAAACAAAAGACTTAATGGTCTTACAAAAGACAATAGAAAAATGAAATACATGGAACTACTAAGGACATGCAGACCAATAGCAAGGATTGGGACTTGGAGACTCATTTTATAGCATCTAAAAATCCCATGCACTATTAGATCAAATCCACCATCACAACATCAACAATATGTTATCATTGAGACTTAGAAAACTTGTATAACTTTTATACATGCCATAAAAAATCAAAATTGAAAGGAGAACATGAGCCACTAATATTACAAGCCATATTGAACAAAGGTTAAGCAAAGTAGAATGAGAAACTACTACTTGTAGTGAATAATTCACTATAGTCATTACATGTAGGTTAAAAAAATAGGGCTATGACAATAACAATGTTTAATTAATGTAATAAACATTATATTATTCACTATTATAATTATTCTATGTAAGGAATTTACCAATGGACAAATTTATAGCATCAACATATTGCATCATGGCTTACTATGAATGACAGGTATAAGTATTGGTGGATTAAGCAAATATTGCTTCACATCCTTTAAGGATTTTTTCATTCTATAACCTATTGAAACTTAATATCCATCTTAAAAATTGTGGTGAAAGGTAATATATTGTCAAATAGTTGTGTGGTAAAGGACTAGATAGTATTTAAATTTCTTTGGACACTGCAAAGTTGTAAAATATTTTAGGTGGATGCATATTTACAATAACATACTTTTTTGTATCAAATTCAATCCCTCATCTAGACATAATGATACCCAATAAAAAACCATTATCTACATTGAATATGCACTTTTTAGGATTTAACCATACTTAAAATTTCTAGTCTCTCAAAGATATTTCTTAAGTCTTGAAGATTGTTTATTTATTTATTAGATTTTCCTAAACTATTATCTACATGGAATTCTAAGATGCTATGCTTTAGATCATGCAAAGTTAAGAGTCATAGCTCACTAATAGGGGGACACAAATTCTTTACCCTAAGGACATAATAAGATAGAAAATTATTCCTAAAGAAGTGGTGAAACTAATCTTAATTGATCTTGGAATTAAGAGAATTTGATTATATCCCAAAAATTCATCCATGAAGGATAACATCTCATGCCCAATGGCACAATCTACACTTCTATCAATGTTAGGTGATGGGAGTTCACCTTTGGGTGATGCTTTATTTAGGTATCTAAAATCAATGCATATGTCAATACACCCATTAGGTTTATTATTGATACTATAGTTGAAATCCTTTTAGAAAAATAAATTGGTCCAATGAAATTGATTTTTAACATCTTATCTATTTCTTCTTCAACCATCAATGCTAATCTAGGAGGCATTTTCATAATATTTTATTTTACTATTTTATCATTAGGGTGAAGAATAATGTTATGTATAATTTTTTTATTTAGATATCTTTATAATTTATTGGCAAGTCCATGCAAATAAGACACCATATTCTTGAATTAATTCAGATACATTCTACCACTAAAAAATGTCCAAATATACTAATTTTTAGTTCTTTTTATTTATTCAATTTTCCATTTTAACATCAAAGGTGCCTCTAATGACTAACATTTTTCTTATCTTCAATAAATTGTGTAGTAGATAATGTAACAAATTTATCAAAAGGATAACCTAATAGAGGATTAGTTTCCTTGAAATAAGAATAAGTCTTAAGAACATATGGAAAATCATGATGAAAATTTAGTAAATCCTCCTAAACACCTAAAAGTTCAACAAAGGCATGATCATTAACAAATGTGTCAAATGTGTCAATGGGATATTTTTTAATCTTTGAAGTCCTTGTAGAAAAGATCAAGATGTACCGACTCTAGATTGATTTAATTAACCACACAAGCTAATTGGAATATTGTGTTTGGAAATCCCTTATTATTATTATATTTTTTAATGAAAATAACGTATAACCTTAGTGTCATTTTTTGTAATGGTTGAATAGGTTCTAATATGCCTTTTTATTTTCAACATAAACTTTTCCATTATATCCACTTTTTTGAAGAATGGAAAATCCATTACTATATTAGATAGCTAGTTTAGTGTTAGGGTTAGAAGGTAGATATCTAAGAAGTTAAATGCAGATTTGAATAATAAAATAGAGAAATAAATCACACATAAAATATAGCAGAAACAAGACAACATAGAGAATTTAACGTGGTTCACCCAATCTGGGCTACATCCACAAAACTACAGCCATCCAATGATTTTACTATCTAGTGCAAAACATATTACAATATTGCAAATAATGCCATGATACAACTCCCCATCCCAACTGCTTATAACAAGCTTTTGAAGCTTTCAAAAATTAGGGTTTGCAAAGTCATCTTTTTTTCTTTTTCTATGACGAAGCGAAAAAAGGTGAAAAGTGTACAGTACTAAAGAGTGTATAGTATAGCATGATCAATCACCACATACCAACAATCTACCACTTAGAGACTGATTAGGCTCCACACCAACACAATCTACCACTTGGAGACTGATCCTGGATGACACCGCTGCACTTACAACTCCCACTGAAAATAAGCACCTTGGACCTTGCTGCTTTGTTATAATTTTAACCATGAAGACCAATTGAAGCTGAAGAGGAGCTCAACTTCTCCCTTGTCACTGCCTTTGTAAACATATCTGCTGGATTGGCATTTGTATGTATCTTTTCCAGCTTTACCTATCCATCCTCCAACACAAACTGAATGAAATGATATCTTGGCTGTATGTGTTTGGTCTTAGAGTGAAAGGAAAAATTCTTTGCAAGATGTATAACACTCTGGCTATCTGTAAACAAGTGATTTTCAGCTTGTTGTTTTTCCAACTCTTCCATGAAAAATTGCAGCCATATCATCTCCTTTGTTGCCTCTGTTGCAGCAACATACTTTTCCTCTGTGGTGGATAAAGCAACCACCTTTTGTAAACAAGAAATCCAACTCACTGCTGTCCCACCAACTGTAAATACATAACCTATGGTAATCTACTTGGTTTCTATATCCCTTGCCAAATCTAAGTCAACATAGCCTTTTAAATCTATATTAGAGCCCCCAAAACATAAACATTTATTAGATGTACCTCTCAAGTACTTGAGAATCCATTTTATCGCATTCCAATGCTCAACTCCAAGATGAATCATATACCTGCTAACAACTCCTACGACATGTGCAATATTCGGTCTTGTGCATACCATGGTGTACATTAAACTGCATATAGTTGAAGCATATGGTACCTTGGACATTTTTTCTTCCTCCTCTTATGTCTTTGGACACATATCCTTAGTCAATTTGACATGACTGGGAAAAGGTGTACTGACAAATTTTGTATTCTCCATATGAAATCTCTGCAATACCTTTTCAACATAATAAGCCTGAGTTAGAAACAATTTTCTATTTTTCCTATCTCTTGTAATCTTCATACCAAGGATTTGTTTTTTTGTCCCCAAATCCTTCATATCAAATGAATTTGCTAATTGTTGTTTTAACTCCTTTATGTGATCCATGTTAGACCCTGCTACAAGCATATCATCAACATATAAACATAAAATAATGTAGCTATCTTCAAATAACCTCTTAAAGTAAACACAATGGTCTGAATTACACCTGTTGTAGCCTTCCTCAACCATAAAACTATCAAATTTAATATACCATTGCCGAGGTGCTTGCTTCAAGCCATAAACAATTTTCTTCAATCTGCACACTAGTTTCTCCTTACCTTTGACCTCAAATACTTGTGGTTGTTCCATATATATTTCCTCTTCCAAATCACCATGGAGAAAGGCTGTTTTAACATCAAGTTGTTCTAAATGAAAATCTTTAGCAACCACAATACTTAAAACAGTACGAATAGAAGTCATTTTAACAACTGGAGAAAAGATTTCATCAAAACCAATACCCTTTTTCTGTGCAAATCCCTTTACAACTAATCTATCTTAAAATATTTTCTTACCTCCATCCTCCTCTTTCAGCCTATAAACCCATTTGTTTGGTAAAGCCTTTTTACCTGCAAGCAACTTGCATAATTCCCAAGTCTGATTTTTCAGCAAGGAGTCCATTTCTTCTTCCATTCCATGCTCCCATTGAACCTTGGTATCCACCTGCATAGTTTCATGATAACATTCTGGTTCACCAATAACAGTTAATAAAATAGAATACAAAGAGGCGGAAAATATTTTTGAAGGTCTACTTATCCTTGAAGATCGTTTGACATTCACTGGAGTTTGTGGTATTTGTTTTTGTTGTTGTTGCAGAGCATGAGGAATCACTAGAACATGTTTTTTTGGAGTATCATCCAACACTGCATAATCATTTTCTTTCTTCTCATGTTGCTGCAGCTGATCTTTGTACAACACTTTCTCATTGAATATGACATCCCTACTTCTCACAAATTTCTTATTTTCAAAATCCCAAAGCCTATAACCAAATTCATCAATTCCATATCCAACAAATATACATTTCTTTAACTTTGCATCAAGCTTGGTTCTATTTTCAAAATCTACATGTGCAAATGCTTCACAACCAAAGGTTTTGAGAAAAGAATAACTCACCTTCTTACCTGTCCATGCTTCCTCTGGAATACCACAACCTGAAGGATTAGAGGGACCTCTATTAATTAAATAAACAATAGTGTTTATAGCCTCTTCCCACATGTTTAAAGGCAGCCCAACATGCAATCTCATAGTCCTTGCATGCTCCAATGTTGTTCTATTCTTGCGCTCAACCACTCCATTTTTGTGTGGAGTCCTTGGAACTGTTTTTTGCCTACGAATACCATTAGAGAAACAATAATCTTCAAAATCTTTGCTGCAATACTCACCACCATTATGTGATATGAGACATTTTAAATTTTTACCCGTCTCATTCTCAACCAAGCTTCTCCATTTTTTCAAAGTTTCAAATACATCATATTTTTGCCTAAGGAAATAAATCCATACCTTCCTAGTTGCATCATCAATGAATGTAACATAATACTGAGAGCCACCGAGAGAAGATACCTGAGCTGGTCCCCATACATCCGTATGCACAAGCTCTAATTTATCATCTTTCTTTTGTTTCCCATCTTTGAGAAAACTAACTCTCTTTTGTTTTCCATGCACACAACTTTCACAGAAATCCATATTAACACATTTTAGACCTGGTAAAAAATTCTTTGAATGAAGTACTTTCATACCTTTTGCACTCATATGCCCAAGTCTATTATTCCATAGTGGTGATTTAGAATCCATGACATCTATCTGATTTTCTACCTGCTGAACTACAACAACTGTTCCTGAACATTGATTTTTATCTGCAATAGCTAAATTAGAAGGAACAGTATGACCTATACAAAGATATAAGGTGCCTACTTTCACACCTTTTGCTACCACTAAGGCACCTTTTGTAACCTTCCAATTTTCATCACTAAATGTAACAACACAAACTTCATCATCTAGTTGCCCTATTGAAATGAAATTTCTTCTTAACTTTGGAACGTGCCTTACCTCATGTAGTAGCCAATGATTCCCATTCTGTAACTTAATCTTTATTCTTCCCTTTCCAACAATCTGATAGGGTCCGTTATCTCCCAAATAAACCAGCCCAAAATCTCCTTGGACATAATCAAGAAAATAATTTCTATGGGGCGTAGCATGAAATGAAGCCCCTGAATCTAACACCCAAGAATCATCAACATTGTCAGGGGAAAGAATCAAAGCATCCTCATCAGATTTATTACTTACCACATTTGCCTCTTTATTTCCTTCCTTTTTGTCTCCTTTATTTTTTGAGACCAACAATATTTCTTTAAATGACCTGACTTACCACAGTACTAGTAATCCCTCTTGTCTCTATATTGGGACCTTCTATCCTTTGATTTTCCTCGTGACTTCCCACGACTTCCAGAATTATTTCCTCTCTCCTTTTTTCTGCCCCTTCTTTCTGCATTCAAAACGTTGCCTAATGTGGATGTTCCACCTGAGCTTTTCCTATGAATTTCCTCACTCAAAATAACACCAACAACATCATCAAATTTCAATGTATTTGAACCAAAAATAGAATTGCTAATAGCCATTACCAAGTTATTCCAGCTTTCAGGCAAAGAAAACAGAACCAAAAGAGCCCTAACTTCTTCATCAAAGTTTACATTTACAAAAGTTAATTGAATGGTAACCATATTAAACTCATTTAAATGATCAACAACTGACCCACCTTCTACCATTTTCATATTAAATTAACGCTTCATAAGAAATACCTTATTCGAAGAGGAAATATTTTCATATAACTTTGCTAGGGTTTCCATTAACTCTTGAGTTGTCTTTGCTTTTGTAATATTGAATGCCACCAATTGTGCCAGGCATAAACGAATACTGCCAAGTGCCTTTCTATCCAAAATATCCTAGTCCTCATCAGACATCGCTGAGGGTTTCTTGGTTTTCCCTTCTAGTGGCCACCATAAATCCTTCTGATAGAGGTAGTCCTCCATCTGCATCTTCCATAACTGATAGTTCTACCCATTGAACTTCTCAACTTTCAACTTACTCTCATCTACCATTTCTCCCACTCAACCGTGAGACCTTCCTAAAGATGATAACCAAACACAACCTTTATTTGATACCACTTGTTAGGGTTAGAAGGCAGATATATAACAAGTTAAATGTAGATTTAAACAATAAAACAGAGAAATAAATCACACAGAAAATTATAGCAGAAACAAGACAACATAGAGAATTTAACGTGGTTCACCCAATCTGGGCTACATCCACAAAACCACAACCATCCAATGATTTTATTATCCAGTGCAAAACATATTACAATATTATGAATAATTCCATACTACAAATCGACATCCCAACTGCTTATAACAAGCTTTTAGAAGCTTCTAGAAATTAGAGTTTACAAAGTCAGCTTTTTTTCTTTTTTTGGTGACGAAGCGAAAAAAGGTGAAAAGTGTACAGTACTAAAGAGTCTACAATATAGCATGATCAGTCACCACATACCAACATTTAGGAGATAAAACACAAGTAGATTTGTTACCAATCTAGTATTTATAAGTAATAACACCTTTACTTGGTATATTATCTCTATTAAAATTTAAAGATGGTTGAATATATATAATAGGATCTATAGAATGGATAAAATTTATGGTCTTTACCATTGAATTTTAGTTTCTTAACACATGGTCTAGTGTAAATTCAAGAGATCCCTACCCATCTTTAGGATCAACATGTCAAAAGGATGAATAATGAGAGGCTTGTGATGGCATTATCAATGTAGCTAATTGGATTGGATTGTAAAAATATATTATATTTCTCACTTAGTTTTTATATATGTAGGAGAAAAGTGTAGAATATGGCTCATATAAGCAACATGGGACCAATACAACCAAATCAATTTCCTAGGAAGCATTATTTAAACTAATATATAAAACAACTACCACCAATCCAAAATATAGAACTAGTGCAATCAAAGTGAAACAAGTTAGAAAAATACATATAAGTCAAGGGAAATTAGAATATAAAAAGAGACCCTCAACCCATTATCAACCATATACCAAGAAAAAAACAAAATTAAACACAAATTTTCATTTCTAATTCTTTATTTGATAAAATTATGAATTAAAATTTCAATATTATTAGTCCTAAAATGAATACATTCCCTCAACCACCAATCTAGATAATATATGATCAAGACATGAGGGTATAAGGTAGAAGAATCATCCAAATAATCACTACTAAAGGACTATCATAATTTTTTTTATTGAATCTAGAACCTCTTCATCACCTTATGCTAACTATTTTCTAGCCAACTTGGAGTCTTTGCTTACACCCATGAGTGAATCTAGTAGGAAAACTAGATTCATTAAAGTTACCAACCTACATAAGCCACCCATATTCTACCTATTGAGCTCTAACAGTCCAGTATGATCCATTTCCTTAGATTGAGAATATGGAAAAGGATGACCATATTGGAGAATTTTATTCACATCTTCTTGACTTCTATGAACCTACCAAGAAATTATGGAAATGGTGCCTTCTCATGAGGAGTTAGTAAGAATTATTTTATGACCTTGAATTTTTTTATACTCCTCATGATCCAAGAAAACCAAAATATTTCAAAACAACACTCTAACCATAATATGGATAAAAATGGAAAAATGAACATCACTACTAACAAAAAAGACAACCATATCCATCTAATCAATTGTATTCTTGTTAGAGAAAGTCATCCACAAAGAAATAAAATAACCCCACATAATTCTAGCAAAAGGATAGTCATATAATAAGTGAATAAATATTTCTAATTGATCACAAACATAACATGCTTTAGAAGACTTAAAATCTCAATTGGTAGACCTTAATGCTCGCATGATTGATTTGGAAATGAAATTAGAAGGAGCAATAGTAATAAAAAGTTTAAATAAATGGGGAATTCTATCAATAATATTATTCTTGTTATGGATGCCATGATGAAAAAATTCATTATGGGAACAATGTTTGGTCAAGGGAAGATCAAGAAACAACTAAGGAAGAAAGTTTAGACTCTTGAAAAGAAGGAAGCTGGAAATAAGGAGAACAATGGGAACAAAGATAGTTGGAAGGAGTCCTTGGCTACGCTTTAGGATAACTGGAATCTTATTAATGATTCCTAATGTTGTTGCTCTTCTGTCTATTTTTTGTTTAGATGGTTCTTGGCTTTTTGATGCTCTGGTTATGGCCTGCGTGCCTTGATATCTTTGAAATTTTTATTACCAGTTGTTTTAGTTATAGTTTAGTTTGTTTTTATGACTTCAATATGGACTAGTTAACTGATAGTACTTCTGGTAGTAGTTTTTTCTATTTAATTTTTTATTGTTGGGCGGGTCTGTGGTTTTGTTGCCTAGCCGGTGTTCTGATGGTTGTTTTTGGGTTCTAAGTGTTGGTTATCTAGTGGCCTCTCTGGCCTAGCTCCGCCTTTTTGTTATTGCGATCAGGGCCCTTTCCCTACTGTCTTAATCAAAAATATAATTTAGATTCAACAAAATTCCAATTATAACTATAATTTTTTTTGATACAATAATAACCAATAAAAGTGACTTTTTTAGGACCAAATCACCTGAACATATCATTTTGAATCTCCTAGTCTAACATAAATAAGGAAATTGAATTTTTAAAACCATTGGTTAGAGAAGGATACTAGAGAATAAATATATTTAGTAGAATAATTTAATTGTTTACTACCTCCAACATAATTAATAGTAGCCCAAAAGTCATCTTAAGACTTAAAAATGTTGGAAAACTGTGACTCAAATTACTAGCTTGGAACCTCTTGAAGACGTGGTGAAATTGCCTTATGATCGTGCCTTTACCGTTGCACCGCTAGAAGTTTTCACAGGAGGCACGGTTATGTGGTTTGCCTCCTTACTGCAGGCCTCCTTTATTAGTCCGATGGTTGGGCGGTGTTACCGCCATACCGCGATGGACTCCTCACTGCCCAATAGTTGGGTGGTGGAATCGCCATAATACGAAGATCCTTTCCTGCCTTGGTGGTGATGTGGTGAAGGGCAACGGTCAGGAAAACAAATGGCTACCTCCTTACCACGGAAGGCTTCTCCATGCACAATGGTAGCACGGTGAAACCATGGCGGTTGGAGCAGACGGTTACCTCTCTACCATGGAGGTCATTCAGCTAGAGCGCGGTGGACATGGAAAATAACAACAAATGCTCACCGCTTTATCACAAAGGTCTTTCAACGTCGGCATAGTGGCACGATAGACTGAGATGGTCAGGTGAATGAGCAGTTACCTCTATACCGTGAGGTTGTTTGGAATGGCTAGCGGTCATGCAGTGGCACCGCCATACCGTGGAGGGCTATCAACCTTGGAGCGATATCATGGTGACACCGCCATACCGTGGTGATCTCATTGGCTTGGCACTGTGGCGTGGTAAAGTGCTCGTGGGAAGAGTTTGATCAATTTGACTCGAAAAACAATGCAATGAAGGAATGACACTGCGACATGTGGTGCTATTATATTCATTGATTTTACATTGCCGTTGTAAATCAACATGATTGGACGAATGTTTAAATCTGTGAAAGAGATATACATGCATTAACTATAAGATCTATTTCGACGATTGACACAACCCAGATTTAGGTATTTCTCTGAAATAAAATTAAATGCTGGGGTGGCCCAATGCATGATTGTAGGGTGATCTGATAAGAGATCTATTTTGCTTGTCGGTGAAGTATGAAACTAAATACTCTTCCCCATTGGTTGTTGAATGATATGAAAATAACATATGAAAAACATGGTGATAGAGACTGAGGTGACAGTGATAGTGTGGTTCATTGTATGCTGTAATAGCATTGTAATAGTGAATGTATCAAACTGAAGTTTATGAGGAAATCGACTGAGTAATGCTACTGTGAGCTAATATCTCAAAGTGAAGTCTTTAACTATGTCTGTAATCTGTTTACTGTAATACAAGGTGACTTTGTTTGGTGTGGTGGGTTTTTCTCTCATAAGGTTTTCCCACATATATCTAGTGTTATCTCTATGAATGTGTTTTTTGTCTTTCCTATTATATTGTGATTATGCATCTTAAATGCAAGAAATATTTAAATGATGGCTTTTTGCACTTCTCCTATGAGGTTTTAGCGTTAGGAAAGTGTATTCCACACCTCTGCTTTTCCTTTCAAGTGGTATTAGAGCCTGGCCAGTTGTGTTATCCTTGTTAGTAGGGCTGTTTTTTGTGCTAATCCTATTTCAGTAGGAGTCTTGCAAAGTGAGAACCATTTTCTCTTTGAGATGGTGAGTAATTCAGGGAGAGTAGAAATTGAAAAATTCAATGGCGGCAATTTTGAGTTGTGGAAACTCAAAATGGAAGACTTGTTGGTGGATAGAGACCTCTGGATTGCTATGTTTGGAACTATGCCAAAAAGTATGAAACAAGAAGATTGGGATCTTGCAGATAGAAAAGCGAGAGGTCTGATAAGACTTAGTCTAGCCGATTCTATACTCCTGAATGTCCATGAGGAGAAGACTATAGCTTCATTATGGAAGAAACTTGGTGATATTTATCAAGGAAAGTCTCTGATGAATAAGTTATTCTAGAGGAAGAAGTTGTACTCCTTGAAGATGGAAGAAGGTGCATCTGTAGCAGACCATCTTAACTCATTTAATATGAGTTTTGCTCAGTTGGCGTCTGTGGGTGTGAAGATAGAGGAGGAGGATCGCTGCATGCTTTTTTTATGTTTGTTACCTGGCACTTGGGATCATCTTGTAATGGTTATTGAAAGTACAAAAACTACTTTCAAAATGGAAGATGTGGTTGCCTCGCTGCTATTAGAAGAAATGCAGAGGAAGTCTTCAGAGATGGCCAAAGAGGCTCTTGCTGTTCGGGGTAGATCGAAGGAGAAAGGCATGAAGAAGGACAATAAGTCTAAATCCAAATCTAAAGGGAGATCAAAGTATCCTAGTAAAAATTCCAAGGTAAAATGCTGGAACTGTGGGCAGCCTAGTCATATCCGAAAGGATTGTAACGAGAAGAAGAAGAAGAAGAATAAATCTTCCGACAATGACTCTTCTCAGAGTGATGCAAATGCCTTCATTGCAGCCTTGGAGACTCAGGCATCAGATGATGTTTGGCTGATTGAATCAGGTGCATCTTTCCACATGACGTCACACAGAGAGTGGTTCACTAAGTATGAAAGGTATGATGGGGGAAACGTGTATCTGGTAAGTAATTCAACACTAGAGATTATTGGCCGTGGAAGAGTCAAAATACAATTCCCTAATGGAAGAATCAAAATGATTGGTGATGTACTACACATATCATATTTGGCTAGTAACTTACTTTATGTCAGTAAGCTTAATGATGTTGGTGTGGAAGTTTCTTTCTCGAGTAAAGGATGTAAGATGGCTAGAGGAACAATGGTGCTGGCTAAGGGTGTACGAATTGACACTCTATACAAGTTGGATGCATGTCCTGTTCAATGTAACAACGTCTCTGTAAAGTCAAGCAAGGCTGCTTGTGTAGAGAAGGAGGTTGAATCTCTTATGGGTGCAAATTCCTTAGAGGTGAAACTCCCAAAAGAGAAAACCATGTTGTGGCATCATAGACTCGGTCACATAGGTGAGAAAGGTTTAAAAACCTTGAAAAATAAAAATCTTGTTGAAGGAATTGTTGATTGTAATATAGAGTTCGATTTCTGTGAACACTGCATTTATGGAAAGCAACATCATGTTTCATTTTATTCCAGTCCTCATAAATCTTCTAGTGTACTGGATTATGTTCATTCTGATGTATGTGGTCCAGTGAATGTTCCTTCATTAACAAAGTCTAGATATTATGTTTCTTTTATTGATGATTATTCGAGAAGGGAATTTGTATACTTTCTTAAAAGTAAATCAGAAGTGTTCAGTCATTTTAAAGAGTTTAAAAACTTGGTAGAGAATTAGACTGGAAGTAAAATTAAATGTTTGAGGACGGATAATGGTGGTGAGTTTTGTTTTGCAAATTTCTAAAGGTACTACAAAGACCATGGGATTAAAAGGCATAAAACTACACCTTATACTCCACAATCGAATGGAGTTACTGAAAGGTTGAACAAGATGCTAATGGAAAGAGCAAGGAGTATGTTGAGCAGTGCTGGTCTGGAGCAGAAGTTCTGGGTTGAGGTTGTGGCTACAACATGTTACTTGGTAAATCATTCACCTTGTTATGCTCTTATTGACAAAACACCTTTGGAAGCTTGGTCTGGTAAGAAGCCCTCTCTGAGACATATTTGTGTCTTTGGCTGTGAGGCATATGCATATGTGCCGAATGAGAAAAGATCTAAGTTGGAGAACAAGGTTGTTAAATTATCATCATCGGCTATGGCATTGGTGTGAAAGGATACAAGCTTTGGAATCCTAACACTAAGAAGGTTTTGTATAACATAAGTGTAATATTTTGTGAGCTGAAGCCTTCAGTAGCTGATCCATAGTTAGAGACAGACAAAAGAGAAAAGAAGAATGATGTAGTTGACATTCCTCAAACTCCAAAAAAAGAGGAGAGTTCAAACAACTCTGAAAGTTTTGAAGAAGAAGAACCACAACCTCAACCAGTAAGAAGGTCTACACGTGAAATACATCAACTTGATAGGTATGGTTTCTCTATGTTGGATTCAAACTATGCCTATGCTTTGATTACTAGCACTGATGAGCCTAGGACTATGAAAGAGGCAATTAATATGTTTGATTCAAATTCCTGGTTGGAAGCCATGAATGAAGAAATGGAATCATTGAAGAAGAATGAAACTTGGGATTTGGTACCTTTACCTAAAGGGTGAAAGCCTGTTGGTTGTAAATGGGTATTTAAGAAGAAGACTGGTCTAGATGGTAGTGCAAAAAAGTATAAAGCGAGGTTGGTTGCAAAGGGATATTCCCAAGTAGAGGGAATTGATTATGGATAAATATTTTCCCTTGTAGCAAAGCTGACATCTATCATATTTCTCTTGTCACTTGCAGCCGCGTATGAGATAGAGATCAAGCAGATGGATGTGAAGACAACATTTTTCCATGGAGAGATGGAAGAAGAAATTTATATGTCCCAGCCTAAGCACTTCATTGAAAAAGGTAAAGAAAGCCTGGTCTACAAGTTAAAGAAATCTCTATATGGTTTGAAATAATCGCCAACAATGTGGTACCAAAAGTTTGACACCTTTGTGTTGTCAATGGGATTTGTGAGATCAAAAGCTGATCATTGTGTGTATTATAAATCTGAAAATGATCATGTGCTTATTATTACCCTATACGTGGATGCTATGTTATTCATATGAAATAGTAAGACTATGATTTCTGATCTTAAGTCTCAATTGTTTTCAAAGTTCGAAATGAAAGATCTGGGTACAACAAGGTATATTCTGGGGATGGAAATAACCAGGGACAAAAATAGCAGAAAGCTTTGGGTCAACCAGAGTAAGTATGTTAACACTATTTTGGAGAGATTTGGTATGAATGATTACAAGCAACTAGTTGTTCTAGTTTTGCAGGGAATGAAGCTATCTGTTGAAGATCGTCCAAAATCTTCTACTGAGATGGAGGACATGACCAGGGTGCCCTATGCAAGTGCTGTTGGCAGTTTAATGTATGCAATGGTCTGTATAAGGCCAGAAATTGCCCAAGTAGTGGGAGTACTTAGCCAATTTATGGAAAATCCAGGAAGGACGCATTGGGATGCTGTGAAAAGAGTGTTTAGATATTTAAAAGGAGCTTCAGAATGTGCTCTATGTTACCATGGTAATTTGGTTGGATCATAGAGAACTCTCAGCATTTATGGATTTTGATTGGGCAGGGGACATTAACAGTAGAAAGTCCACCAATGGATATACTTTCATGTTAAATGGTGGTGCAATCAGCTGGATGAGCAAGCAACAGGCTGTAGTCGCTTTGTCCACTATGGAGGCAAAATACATGGCAGCAACACATGCCTGCAAAGAAGCTGTTTGGCTCAGTCATTTGTGTTTTGATATTGGTTTTGATGCAGGGCAGATTACTATTTGTTGTGATAGTCAAAGTGCCATTTGTTTGGCGAAAAATCTAACTTTCCATGCTAGGATGAAACATATCGATGTGCAGTATCACTTTGTTAGAGATATGGTGGAGGATGGAAGGGTCTCCTTAGAGAAGGTGGATACATTGAAGAATGTTGCTGATGCATTGACAAAGCTAGTGAGCACGGACAAGTTCAGGTGGTGTGCAAGTTTGATGGGCCTTGGGGCCTATGACCATCAATAAAATTCAAATTCTGGAGGAAGCCAGTAAGTCTTCATCAAGTGGGAGCTTGTTGGAAAACTGTGCCTCAAATTACTTGCTTGGAACCTCTTGAAGACTTGGCAAAATTTCCTTCTAATCGTGCCTTTACCGCTGCACCACTGGAAGCTTTCACAGGAGGTGCGGTTATGCATTTTACCTCCTTACCATAGGCCTCCTTTATCAGTTTGGTGGTTGGGCAATGTTACCGCCACACCGCGACAAACTCCTCACTACTTGGTGGTTGGGCAGTGGCACTGCCATACCGCAAAGATCCTTTCCTGCCTTGGTGGTGACGCAGTGAAGGGCGATGGTTAGGAAAACAAATGGCTACCTCCTTACCATAGAAGGATTCTCCATGCACAACGGTAGCACGGTGAAACCGTGGTGGTCGGAGTAGACAATTACCTCTCTACCATGGAGGTCATTCAGCTAGAGCACGGTAGCGCCGTGGACATGGAAAACAACAAAAAATGCTCACCGCTTTACCATGGAGGTCTTTTGGCATCGACACGGTAGACTGAGATGGTCAGGTGAATGAGTAGTTACCTTTGTACCACGAGGTTGTTTGGAATGACTAGTGGTCATGTGGTGGCACCACCATACTGCGAAGGGCTATCAACCTTGGAACGGTACCGAAGTGACACCACCATATTGTGGTGATCTCATTGGCTTGGCGCAGTAAAGTGCTCACGGGCATAGTTTGACCGATCTGACTTGACAGACAAGGCATCAAACGAATGATGCTGTGACATGTGGCACAATTACATTTGTTGATTTTACATCGCCGTTGTAAATCAACATGATTGGTTGAATGTTTAAATCTTTGGAAGCAATATACATGCATTAACTATAAGATCTATTTCGACGGTTGACAGAGCCTAGATTTAGGTATTTCTTTGAAACAAAATTAAATGCTGGGGCAGCTCGATGCATGATTGTAGGGCAATCTGATCAGAGATCTAGTTTGCTTGTCGGTGAAGTATGAAACTAAATACTCTTCCCCATTGGTTGTTGAATGATATGAAAAGAACATACGAAAAAACATGGTGATAGAGATTGAGGTGATGGTGATAGTGTAGTTCATTGTATGTTGTAATAGCATTGTAACAGTAAATGTATAAAATTGAAGTTTGTGAGGAGGTCGACTGAGTAATGCTACTGTGAGCTAATATCTGAAAGTGAAGTCTGTAACTATGTATGTAATCTGTTTACTGTAATACAAGGTGACTTTGTTTGGTGTGATGGGTTTTTCTCTCGTAAGGGTTTTCCCACATATATCTGGTGTTATCTCTGTGAATGTGTTTTTTGTCTTTCCTGTTATACTATGATTGTGCATCTTAAATGAAAGAAATCTTTAAATGATGGTTTTTTGGACTTCTCCTCTGAGGTTTTAGCATTACGAAAAGCGTATTCCGCACCTCTGATTTTCCTTTCAAAAAATCCTTATTAGTGTATCCTTCTGTAATGTAGGAAATTGTATACCTTTACAATTTCACACTATGTTTTAGTTGCTTATTTTATTGGACTTAATTAAGCTTCTAATTTGTCAAAATTATGTATTCCAAAGCCTTATTTTTCTCGTTTTCTAAAAGGGGAACTAACATTAAATAAATGCAATCAATAATCAAATCACCATATAATATGTGTGTCCTAGACTTATAGGCTGGGAACCATTCACCCATGGGAAAATGGATCCCCTTTAAGTGCCAAGACCCATTTTGAAATATGTTTTTGGCGATATTTTAATGATTCAAATTCAACTTGTAACTATCAACTTTTGGAATCTAATTTTCGATAAATTAGATAAACACCTATAAATACATAGTCATTTGATCATCTAAAATCTAACACACTTTATGAAAGCAATCCTATGAGAAAATATCATTGTCAAGAGAATTCAAGAGCAGATTTACTAGTCATTTGTTGCAACAATCAAGATCCTAACATCATGTTCAAGTTTATGTGTGTTCATGTCATCTTGTGAAGGCTAATGCGCATTGTTGATCCTAAAGCATCCAAGCATTTCAAGTATCCAAATCAATCAATCAAAGCAAGATAAAATTCCTTTGGAGAGATGTGTTTGACTTCAGTCCTCTAAGGGAGGCAATTTAAGGGTGGTGAGTTGTAGCAAGCATTGTTCATTCACTATTTCCTTCCTTTTTCATCTTCTTTCTATCAAGGTTTAATTACCAAAATTTTGGTTTGACCAAGGTAAACCCCCATAGAAACAAAAAAAAAAAATCTTTGTGTATGTGCAGATTATAGGTTGATGAAGAATTGAAGAGATCTTGAAGGAGAATTTTTTATTGTTGTACAAGTTGTCATCATTGTTGTCAAGCCATACAAACTAAGTTGTGAAATTTATTTATGACTTTCCAATAGTGGGACTTGTGTCAAACAAAGGCCAATATCTAGCATCAAAGGACTCTCAAAAGTTACTTTGGAATCCCTAACAAGGACCCATTCACCCAGGGGCGAATTGGTCCCTTAGCAGATCTCAAAAATAGCTTTTGGTGACAGGTACATGCCATCAAAACCTTCTTAGATCTGTCTACAAATTATCACCCTCGCCCCCCCCCGCCCCCCCCCCAAAAAAAAAGCTAATTCCTCACCCCTACCCCCCCACCACAATCCATTTTCTATCACCAATAATAATGAAATGATTTTAACTATTTAATTAATTTATCAAAATTTCCCTATTCACATTGATTAAATAATTAGTTATTTAATAATTTTTTTAATTTCTTCCATCCACATTAATTAAATAATTTTTAATTAATTAATTAATTAATTCATGCATTCTTCTCATCCTCTATAATTAAATAATTTAAATTATTTTATTAGCTAATATTTCCTCTAAAATTAAATAAATTAGTTTAATTTATTTAATTTGATTTTTCTATCTTTATTTCTTCTAAAAATAAATAAAATAATTATTTTATTTATTTCCTAATTATATCTTCATCTCCTGCACATGAAATGAAATAAATTTATTTAATTAATTCTATTAATATTCTTTTATCTCCTAATTTAGTGAGTTGACTAAAAAAGTAACATCAATTCACTCTCACTCACTCTTACTTCACTCATCCATGCAATCACTTAACTCATCATTCAAGCCCTTCATCTTGATACATGTCATTTGCACATTCATCATGATATCTTAATTGATCTCATCCATTGATCTTTCAAATCATCCTCCACCATTGATTATGTATCGGGTGAAAGCTATAAATCACCCATCCTTTCAAACTATCAAATCCTCCATAATTATCATTTTAATCTATCATTACATCCATCTTGATATTACAAGTTATGCTTATTATTTGAAGAGCAATCTGCATCCATTATTGTGGCATTACAATTAAGTACAATAGAGTAAGAGATAGGCATGTTGTGAAGGTAAATAAGTTGGTTTATTTGATTTGATTTGATTTTTATGTGCATGTGCTCTCATTGAAGTAGTCATTTTCAGATTTATTAATTTAATACACTCACAGATACATAATACATTTTTTGAAAACTTTATCATAGAAATTTTTAGATCTAGCCAAATCATATCTATCAATATTTCTATCCATGTCAACATTATAGTAAAGGTTGCTATTTTTTTGAGGGGTAAACTCTTTTGACTTGGAGTTATGAATCAGAGAGGTCACAAATGGGGGACCTCATCCCAAACATAAACACTCAATTTAATAACACCCTAGTGGGGTTTTAACCTTGGTGGAAAGGACAATAACACCACATTTAAAACATCACACTTTGCCAATATTGATATAGTAAGGGTCACTACTAGGGGCATTGCTATCCATATTTTTTGAATCTTCACTCAATATAGGATAATTCATTCTTACATGACCATCATTTTTTATAGAAAATATATTTAAGCTACCTAATCCTTTAAATTTATAAGTTAAAACACAACCATGGATAGCAAATGAAATACATTTAAGAAATCATATAGAAAATATCAATAAAATTAATAGTCTAGCATCCATATGTGGCAATGAAGACATAGTATCTTCCATTTTAATGACTTCTCATAAAGGTTTCAACACTAGAGGAAAAATAAATCATATATGTGAAGGGGCATCCAAAATTTCAATCTACTTTGGAGATGACAATAATATAATATTACTAAGGTTCATAATAAGGTCCTATACAAAGGCTTTAAACATGGAATGACCCAAATTCTTAATTTTTTTGTAAATAACCCTCTTTTACACATTGTTCTTCTTAAATAAAAAAAAATAAAACCTTTTGAAGCATTGTACAAAATATTACATAAATACCAAGCTTTGTGCCCCACATAGAGGCAATCAAATTATCAAATATCTTCTATGATGAAAATGCATATAAGGTAATGGAAACATAGAGTATACCAACCAGTTTTAGCTTGTTTTATTCCTTCTCAATCATAGAAACCATAGGTTCTTTGGGGTCATGTACAATATAGAAGAATGGTCATCTTAGTCACTTTTTTCTTTCTCCTATTCTTGATTGGACCCTCCATTGGAACTACAGTAAATTCTACACCTAGATGAACTCCCACACTTTCCTCACTAACCATAGATTATTTAATTTTTTAGAACCTCTATTGCCACCCAAAGGTTTATTAACTTCACTACCAACCTCAAAATTTAGATGGAAAAATATATACATTTAAAGTTTTGTACTACCAATCTTCTCTCTAGGCCTCCCATCAATTCTCTATAAGAGCATACCAAATTCTTAACACCAAAGAGACAAGGGTAAGAAAATAAGGTGAAATGACACCAAAAAAATCCCTCAAGAAACAAGCACTAAGACACTAAATAAAAATTCAAATAAAATAATCTCAAAGCACAACATACATTCCCAAACTAATAACACAAATAACTACAAGCATAATAAAGCAAAAAAAAAACATTGGAACCAAGAAGCCAAAATAAGAAAAATGAAGGATGACTCTTTGTCTCCCACTGAAGATTTGTCCTCTTGCTTCCCCCCAATTCTAATTGGAAAAGTATTATTTCTTAACTAGTTGATAGAATTGAAAAGGATAAATATCAGTTATAATTATAAATATTCATTTGTTTTTTATTAAGGAAAAACTAGGTTTTGAAGGGGCCCCGAAACCCTTTAACATCAGAGAAGAGAAAGATAATGCATGAATAAGCACAGATTAGATAACATTAAGCTGCCATAAAAGAAGATAAAAAAAGAACCAACCCATAGGCAACACCACAAAAAACTAGCAAAAGTCCAGCCACTATTCCAAATTCCTTAGGATATCTGCCACCTCCTGCTCCAGATTGTTCATGTTTAACACAACTTTCTTTATGTCCTAAATGTTGATAGGGGCCTTGTCAGTCTTTCTCTTCAGGTTCTCTCTAGTTATTTTTCTCGGACCAACACCCTCCACCTGGCTTTGTTCATTTTCAACTTCCAGATCCACAACAATCCTCACCTGATACACATTCTCCAGATTATCTACCATCATATTCATAGTGCTCGCAATAGTTTTTAAAATCTTGTGGCTCATTTCCATCACCATCTGGATAAAATATTTTATATTCTTAAGCTTTTCCTCCATGGCAGTAAGCTTATCATCATGGTTACTCTTAAATTGCTGAAGATCTTCTACAGTTTTCTTGAGGTAATCCACCATATATTTCTTTTCTTCCTCAGTCCATAAATCATTGGCCCTTTCTCTGTCTCTTGTTGTGTGGTCAATCAAGTTAGGCCTTTCCAGCTTGCTACTAATAGCCCTCTGGTTCAACTTAATTTCCTTAATCTCAAAAAACACCCATCTCATTCATCTGAAAAAAATCCATAGACCCATTACAAGCAATGGCAAGGATATCAACAGGAAACTCACGCTCAACTTTGAAGTAATGGTCATTATCCTTGAGATCACTCAAAAAATGAGGCCTATCCTCACAATTAGTATCAGGGTAGCTAGAGTATTTCGATGAGGGGGATGACTGAGAATCATATTGATTAGTATCATAGGAAGGATCCTCCAAATCCTTTCTTTTAACCTTCTCCTAGGGGGAGACAACAAATTTTCCTTGTGCCTTCAACTTAGCATCTTCAGAAGTCGGGAACAAAACCTTGACTTTGCCCTTAGAGGTCATAGAACCAGGTTTAGAGGGGGCACTAGCTTTCAACTTGCATCTGCTCCTACCCTTCCCCCAAGTCTTCGAGGGCTGACCAACCTCATCCTCCATATCAGTTTCCCATTCATCTTTTTTCGTATAACTAGTACCCAATTTTTCCTTAGCAGAAATAGAGGGGGGGATGGAGACAAATTAGACAGAGTTGACATATATTTAAAATGATCAAAGATAAGGACAAGAAAGCCCTCATGAAGGATAGGGTATCTAACAAGGTTCATGCTATGGTCCTTAAGACTGGCATTCAAGGAAGTGGAAAGATAGAAAGGGAAAGAAACCCTTACTTGATGCTAGAAGTGGTTGAGAAACACAAAATGGTAGCCAAAGACCCTAGTGTATCTCCCGTCGAGAGTTATGTATTCCATGATCACCTTCAACACCTCCTGCCAAAGAAAATTAATATTCTTTGAGTCGTAACTGGTTTTGGAAACCCTACACAAATCCTCTTTTTCCTTTTCAATCTTCAGGAAATTTTTCACTGTCTGGTCGAAAAGTTTCCTATCCCTGTAAAATTTAATACTCTCCATGGAGATCCCCGTAACCTCAACAATGAGCTACTCGTCGATGGAAACCTTTCTCCCAAATAAATTTACTTTACCATTCTTCCACTCCTTGGAAAAGTGCTTAGTGACCTTCTGATCCCAACCATGGAGTTTTTCGATATAAGAGGTAATCCCTCCCTTCTCCAATAGTGGCCACACCTTAGCATTATTCCTCAACTCCTCATAGTCCTTCGGTTCCACATGGCGACGCTCACCACCCATACTGGCAAAGTTACAAACCTGCTTGGAAGACTCCAAAAAACCACATAAACTAATAACCCAAATACCCAAAAAGCGTGCGAGGCAAAAAATATCAGAGTGGTTATTAATTCTTTGGTACTCTAGCCTTCGATAGGAAATAATTGAACAACAGTTCCAAGACTGCATGAAGTGACAATCATGTCCCATAATCATAAATTAGTAGGGAGGTTTGAGGTCTTCCCATGAATTCAGTCATACCTTAATAAGGCCATGACATCAGCCTCCAACTTGTCACCCCTTTGCCACGTGATTATTTCATTGGCTTGAACAGCCTTGTTGGCAAAGAAATCCGCTACCGTGTTAATTTCCCAGTAAGCATGGGAGATGAAGCAATTTTCAAAAGAGCTTATAATCCCCTTGGAGAGATTAATCCAACTCTCTATAGTCCATGAAGGATTTTGGAGGTCCTTACTACATTGAATGATATTGTTTGAGTCCCCTTCAAACCACACATTTTAAAAGTTCAATTGATGGGAAAGATTTAAAACTTGGAATGCCCCTATGGCTTCAACAAGGTGGTTGGTCTAGGTGCCCAAGGGGAGTGCCACCATTGAAATAAAATTTCCATTCTCATCCCTTATCACTCCCCCACACCCAGCAGGCCCAGGATTACCCTTAGCTGCCCCATCAAAGTTAATTTTAACCCAACAAGAAGGAGGAAGGTTCCAATGGATGCCATCTCTGGGTCCCTTAGTTGGTCTGAGAGGATAAGATATGTCAGCATTAATCTTCCAAGCATCTACAACTCTAAGCTCATAATCTTGGCATCTGACCTTTCCTTTTTCCTTAGTTTTGCAGTTAAGCTAGTTTAAGTTCTCTCTCACAACTCAAATAATTTTACGAAAGACAATTTCCTCTGAAAGAGCAGAATCCCTAAAGATTCTATTGTTACACTCTTTCCAAATACCCCATGCAAGGTGTAGAAAGATACACCACCAAAGCAATTTCAACACCTGGTTATTTGAGGGAGACTTCCACTAGCAATAGAAGTCCAAGATAGAGACAGGAGAAACCCAACTGAGGTTCCACAACTGCAAGACCCTGCACCAAATGTCATAGGCAAAAGGACAGAGGAGAAAAACATGTGAAACAGTCTGAACCTCTGCACAACAAAGATAACATCTGTTAGGAAGAGAAAGACCATGCTTATAGAGATTTTCATTAGTCAATTTTATTCTGAAGGAGGATCCAAGCAAAAATATTGATTTTAGGTATAAGGTTTTGCATCCAAGCCTTTTCCCACACAGGAGATGGGGAGAAATGATGACAAGAGGCCATTTCCGAGGAGATAGAGAAAGCCCCAAAGTTTGAAAGTATTATAGAGGGTACAATTTCCATGTCATGAATATAGGGAAACCCCAAAAATATTATACAATAAAGTACCAAGCATCACATGAAATACCATAGTAAGTTTAATACATCCCAAAGTAATAGATAAAGTAATACAACCTAGAGATTTGTGATCCGTACTATCAAAACATTTTATGGTGACCCAAACTTTGGTAAACTAGAAAATTCAATCTTAATTACATCTAAAAGTTATTTACTACATATGTTTAAAGGGTATCAATTGTACACTAGAGCACACTTGACCTAAATAGCCCCATATTCAACCATAATGTATAATGGTTGATGTTAATGATATTTAGAGGAGGAAGCTCATAGGGATAAATACATTATTAGATAGATATTCTCATAAATTTGATTTAGAATAGTAATGACCTCCTTTGGAATAAAATTAGTTGGGAGAGTGATTCAATAATTTTTTTTAAAAAAAATATCCCTATATTTTTTAGGTGAATGCATTAGATCTCAAAGATAAATGTGTATTAAAGCACCCTTAAGTTGATCAATCAAGTATCATTAAGCAATGTTCTAATGTGTATGGTAAATATGTAGTATATCATGAAAAGTAGGCACATTTTCATGATGGATGATTTGGCATGAAAGATAAGGCATGAAGATGCACAAACCTTATGAATAGTGGAGGTAGAGTGTGGAAAAGCATTGAAAGATAGATCATGAAGAGGCTCAACTAAGTCCACACTATCCCTAAACACAATATTATAAGGAAAATGGGAAATAAAATTATGTGCCGAATCCATAGATAAACACTAAATTAAGAAAAGATGAATTGAACCATTGTAAGGCTCTACCATTCAAGTGAAATCTAAACTCACTAATCAATAAGCTACTATCATCTAAAAAATAATAATTAGAAACAATGATTTAAGAGGCAATAATGGAACCTTCAAAATTAGCATGTAATAACTCCTTACTAAGAGAAATTGTATCATGATAATGAGTAAGAAGGTAATAAAGTATCAAAATCTATGTGAGACAAGTGAGTGTATATCATAATGTAATATATTATCATGTTGTGTGTCACTAGGTGCTATACTATGTTGATTACCATGAGATGTACAAGAATGATCATCACATATCATATCATCATGGATCGTGGATAAGTGAGGCAAAATCTCTTAAAATAGAAGGAAAAAATGGCAAATTTCATGAAAGATGATAGGGTAGATATATATGAAAACAACTCCCTCATTGAACCTAAAATATCACAAATGTGGAAGAAATGTGTCATATAATCAAGGTTTAAAGGATACACTACAACATATCCCTATGATTTGCTCCATTTTTTGCTCTATTTTTTGCTTCCACCCATTGTTTTAATGTATTTTTTGGCAATATTTTGAAAACATCGGCTCTATTTATCAGGATGGTACAATTTTTGGTGTTTATTGCGTCGATCAGTACAAGTCGACATTAATTTAGGCACTAATTACCACCTAAAGTAATGTCACCTTTAGCGTCGATATTAGCTTCGAGTGTAGTGACACCTTGAGCACCGCCTTTAGCTTCGAGTGTAGCACCGCCTTGAGCACCGCCTTTAGCTTCGAGTTTAGCTTTGAATTTAGCACCGTGTTTAGCTCTGACTTTAGCTTCAAGTTTAGCTTCAGGTTTAGCACCGGTTTCGACACCCCTATGTTGAAGAGACTTATTTATATGTCTCATCGACGATGTAAAATAGTGAAATGTCAACAAGATATAGGCATATGGAGGAGAGAATCACTTATGTCACATCGACAAGGTATATCTATGATTGCTCGATGAAACACAACTCTTGGATATAATGAAGTAATGTTGATGAGACATTGAGATATCAGTAAGATAGATAAGATTGTCTCATCGACACTCTTCAAGTAATGATCAAAAGCATACACCACTATACCGTCGGGAAGGTGAGCAACATATGTGGTAGAGCGGTATACACCACAACCCCACAACAAGAAGCCTTGAGCAAGGAGGTAGTGCGGTAAAAAATAGAAGGGAAGGGAAAAACACTGCTATACCACAACGATAATCACAAGTCTCCCCGACATGGCAGAGTTACACCGATATATAAAGAAATACCGCTGAAGGAAAATATCAATGAGACATTGGAATATCGGCAAGAGATATTAACTTGTCTCATCAAAACTGAAAACCACCATTAGAGGAACACAAGATCTAATGTCAATGAGACATTGAGATATCGTTAAGAAAAATAAGATTGTCTCATTGACACTCTTCAAGTAATGATCAAAAGCATGCACCGCTATACCACCAGGAAGGTGGGTAACATATGTGGTAGAGTGGTATACATTGCAACCCCACAACAAGAAGCTTTGAGCAAGGTGGTAGTGTGGTAAAAAATAGAAGGGAAGGGAAAAACATCGCCATACCGTAACAGGTATAATAAGAGATGGCAGTAGTACGACAATCGTGGCATCATTACAATTTACAACAATAAATGCAAAAAATCACATCAGTTGCCAAAATTAAATGCTATTAAATTATTAAGAGTTTCCAAAACTAATATGACTGAATACCATGCCATCTAAAGATAAGTGAGTTTTCCCAATATCACACTCAATTGCAGTGCACTAGCATGGAAGGAGCTAAGGATACAAGAAGAAGAATTCATACAAGCGTGAAATACTCGGGTAAGTGCACAGAAACTCTCTGAAAGAGCTTTGTTAATATAAAAAATCTTTCAAGGTTTTGTCATTTGAAGCCATAGTAGAGAAAATTGAAACATGCCTCCTAAAAGAAAATGATCAGAAGTAAAAGAAATTCGGCCTGAAATTAAAGATGAAGAACCTAAAGTAAAGAAGAAATCTCTCCATCCTAAAACAAAATAATCAGGAGTAAAAGAAAGTCAACCTAAAATTAAAGATGAAGAACCTAAAGTAAAGAAGAGATCACTCCATCAGTCCATATTAGATATACTTCCAGGGTCTACTAAAGAGGATAATAAGAGGTTTCTCATGGACATCGCACAAAGTTGTAGGGATGCTCTCATTTCCAAATCTAGATGGGACCTATTTTGTTATTTTTACACTAAGATAAATGAGAAGATTCCAGTGTCAAATGCTTGGATGTTGGATATAGCAAGGTTGATTGTCCCAACTGTGTTTGTTGATGTAGAATTTATTAGATTGCTAGCCAAACACTATCACTGAGCTACCAAAATAGTAAGGTTTCCAAATGACACAGTATTGGTAGAAGTAACCAGGAAAGCCATCATTGAGTGTTTTGGCTTAAACAAGCAGGCTTTGACCAAGATAAACGTGCAGAAAAGTGAGGAGGATTATGCAAGGTAAAAAAAGACTTATAGAAGTGATGAGGTACCCCTATATATGAAAAGAGGCATTGGTAACAAAACATTCCCCATCTCTACTACCACTACTGAACCATTTAATGTGACATATTTTCAGTATTACTTTGTGAATACATATTTATCTCTTTGCCAAGTGTTGGGGATAGATGCTCAAGATAAAATGCCAATAGACCTAATGATGATGTCCGTGAGAATTCAAAACCCCGAAACTAATATTGAATATGAATTTGTTTCATACCTTGAGAAGGTGTTAGATGATGAATTCTCTCAAGTTATAGAGGATAGAGCACCAATTACATTCAAACACTATTCCCTACTGTTTCATTTGATATTGTACCAAAATAGGGACCATTGGACTAAAAGAATGGATTTGGCTATAGTAAATGAGTAAGGGAATCCCACACCTGTCCAAAAATGGTGCTATATTTGGGACAGTTGGCGCAAGATTTCAAGCTTTGTTGTATTCTATGAAGACTTTGTACACAAAATCCTTCGAGTTCTTGGGTATGCAATACCAAGATTTTCAACCAAAATTTTGCAAGTAGTGAGATCTTTGGCTTTAAGACCAGAGCAAGGTCATACACACAATTTTGGAGATTGGTTCTTCCTCTTGGAAGTTACAATAATAAGAGTTTATGGATGCCCTGTTGTTTTGTGCCCCTCAGATTAGCATTTCTTGAACTTATGTGGCAAATGATGTGGATGGAGAAATATGTAATGCACAAATAGAAGAAAGGAACTTTCCTGCCAAACCAAACCAAGTGTGAAGATTGGACTGTAGGCTTAGACACACTAGAGGAGTTACAATATTATTTGAAGACAAGATATGTATTGAAATATGGAAAAGAAAGATCCTTTGACCCTGAAAATCATATGAACAACATAAGGCACAATCTTCTTACCAAAATGATAGTGCCAAACCAAGTGGATTTTAAAGAAGATGTCATAAGGAACTGCATTACTTATAATGATGTATTTAGTAGAAGGAAAAAATGGGAATATATGAAGAAGCTTGAAGAAAGGACGAAGTGGAGGTCCAAGGATTTCCTAGGATACTTTGTTGAGGAAAAGGACCCCATGAAGAGGATAGAATTAATAATTGGTAGATTTGAAGACTTGTACAAAAATAAGGAATCATATCTCGAAGAACATGATAGTGGTGCAACTGCAGAGCATACCCTAGGTGAAACCTCTGAGCCTCCCATAAAGTAGTTACCTCCCAAAAGATAGAAGACAAGAAGCATTGAACAATTAGTAGCTTATGAGGATACTGAAGAAGGTGGGTGATACTGAGGAAGTGGCTACAGTACTGCAATCATTGAAATGTGATATTGAAGTTGATAAGCCCATCCTTGAGACTAGTACCCATAAATATGAGGAAAGGATGGGTGATGTAGAAAAAACAAGTACAGAGGTACATGAAGATGAAAGGGAAATTGCAGCTAGGAGATTCATAGAAGATGATGAATTCATTAAGACTCCCGAGTTTAAGGATTTTTGGATGAAGATGAAGATAAAATAATTTCAAGAGAGGATGGAATCAGCTGAAGCAGGAATTAAAGAATTAGAGAAAAATGAAATGGTAGCACAAACTTTCTAAGAATTAAGAGTTGACAACATTGACATTAGCCCCCAGAAGGCTAGAGAAATGGTCTTGAAGAGCAATATGCTCATTTTCCCTAGTTTGGAATTAAAGAAAATGTTTCTTCTTGATCAAGTGCGGGCTCAGGAAGATCCAATGCTAGTTGCTGAATTTGACTCCGATGAAGGTGTGGGTGGAATTGGGTATAACCCAAAGATTGAAAGCCTGGCCATATGGATCAAATAGAAAAATACATAGAAGCCAAAATTATTGGATGTAATTCAAGGGTTGAAAGGGGCAACGATGGTAAGGACAATACAAGATACCACCCCTTTGGAAGCAACCACAATGACCATGCATTCAACCATGTTCACTCAAGCAACTGTAAAGGGATTAGAAGACAGATTGAAGGAGTATGTTCAACAAAGGTTCCTAAATGATGAAGTTACTAAACTGTTCATGGAGAATGTCAAATTTAAAGAAAAATTAAGAGGAGCACGACACTCACAAAGCAAGGATATGGTGTTATGCATGCCTCCTATTGCTCCAATGGATATTGTGAAGAACATTTCTGCAGAATAGGTAAAAACTCCAAAGAAGGAAGTGGATGATGTAAAGAAGGACAACAATCAAACCCAGGATGAAGTGAAAAGATGAATTTGTGAAGTTATGGAAAATATTCTTGAGCACAGGATAAAATCAATTATGGATAAACTAGAGAATGTGCATGATAGTTATAAAACACTTCAGCAGGAAATGGATCAAATAAAGACACATATGCTTGTATTAGATCCTTTGTTCAAAAGGTGGCAGCCTATTCACCATACTTTAGCTAAGTTATGCAAATTTCTACAAAGAAGTCTTGATGTACCCACAACATTAAATCCAACTAAACAAACTGTGAAGATGATTATTGATGAATTTCAATATGTACAAGGGTTTGATAAAAAGATTGTAACATGAATGGATTTATTCCATACCTGGAAACAGTGGTATATACCTGAAATCGTGAGAGATGGTGATCAATTGAAGGACTTGGATAAGTGGAAGAAATAATTCAGTTAGGTTGTTCATAAGTGTGTAACTCATATATAGGAGGATGATGATACCATTCTTCCCAGGCTAAATCAAATCATGGATGGGTTGATTGTTCTTGATGCAGGATACCTAAAGTTTGTGAATGATACAAAGGCATTACTAGATAGTTGATGGAAAACTCATCTTGTAAACATGCAAAAGATCTAGGAATATAAGTGGCCATCAGATTTTACGGTATATCAGTGGGAGGAATAATATTTGGTTTCAGAAGAATAAGACACTGAGGCGAGAGCATTTGGATGTTCATCATGGAGAGGAAGACTTTTCCAGATCAATGATCATGGGTCTTCTATGTTGAATAATGGAACCATATGTCAAAATGTCTTAAGTCTTGTTATTTCCTTAATTATGCTAATTGAATAGTTGTTGGTTTTAGAAGAATAGGACATTGAGGCAAGAGAATTTGGACGTTCATCATGGAAAGGAAAACTTTTCCAGATCAATGCTCACGGGTCTTCTACGTTGAATAATGGAACCATATGTCAAAATTTCTTAAGTCTTGTTATTTCCTTAATTATGCCAATTGAATAGTTGTTAGTAAAAGAAGTAGTTATGAAAGGTCATTTATTTTTGTAAAAGGCTTGTAGCTTGTTGCTTCCTATATAAATAGGAAACAAGGCCTAGTTTTAAATTATCATCATCATTTATCATTTCCATTTTGAAGACTTATGTTATTAATATATATCAATTGAAGCAATATAATGGAGAACATCTTATTATCAAAGATTCTCCATGTCTGTGTTATCATTCGATATTTTTCTTATGTTTTCCACACTTATTTCTTATATTTGAATGAATTTGATAGAGCTGCTAAAAAAATTGAAAATTTGAGCTTATTTTGCCTTGTTACATGTTCAACATAAAAATGGAAACTATTTAAAAATAATAAAGTTAACAAAGTTGCTTATTTAAATCATTGTGAGTTACGTGCATTAATATTTTATTAACTTTTGTGTCTTCACAAACATATGTTGATACAAAATGAATGGAAGAAGCATCCAAGTAATCCTAATTTTTTCTGCTAACAATTCATACCAAAGATTGAATAATTTAAGGATATTGCAATAGGTAATTAAGGATATGATGATGATGATATATCCTTGTACTTGTATATTCTATGAAACATTCCTTATTTTCTATGAAACAGTGTATATATTCTTGTACTTGTAAATATTCTTTTACTGTTATGTCTATTAAATAAAACAAAGTTTGAATAGAAAATGCTTCACCCTTTTTTGTAAGTGAGTATGTGAATTATTGTTTAAGGAAAAATCTTACAATGTTTACATTTTCAGTTTACTAGTTTCAAATCTTCAATTTCTATGTATATAAAATTGTATGTGCTTTTTATCTCGAATGACATAAAATAGTAATATCATCAAAATCAGGGTTTTCAATTTAAGCACCATCATTGTCCACACTTTTCATATCCTGTTCACTTTTAAGTACAATCATCAAAAAAATATTTTTATTTCTTGTCCTAGTTAGTCTTGATTCCTTTTAGCACAACATAGTAGGTTGCATGTTAAATTTCAAACATTTTCTTTGCATTTTTTTGTATATATTATTTTCTTAGTGCATCATTATGTAACAACAATTTCACTTTTGAGATATACAGTAAAAATAAATGAAAAAACATGTTTTCTTTGTCAAGGGAAATGTATGGTGAATGCCCTATGTCTTTCAGATAAGTGTGCAAGCAAAATAAGACATAACTGATTGAATCTAATTTTCTACTGTACAATTGTTTTTTTATGTGCTTTATACTTTTTGCATGTGGATTACCCTCAAAAAGAGACTACTTATCTTTTATTAAATGAAGCCTTTACATTTCTTGTCCACGAAAGGAATTTATTGGTTGACAACAGGTTCGTGAACTTCATAAAAATTAAGATTGGTGTAAAAGGACACCCCCACAAATGTTGTTTGGTCTAGAATTATAATGGAAAATAAAAAAGCTTGCTAGGAGAATAAAACAGGTTTTCAATTGTCCAAGTACAACATAATATTACTGAAGCATTTCAAATTTTAGGTCATAAGAATCATCCTTTTCTAAACATGGATTGTAAATAATTCTGAAAATTTAGAGTCTTGGTCATTAACATTATTGTCTGCTACAATGGCATCCAGTGTATCATTGTCAATGTTCATATGTTCTTTCAAGTATTTAATATTATCCTCATCCTCATCTTGACCTGCATCATCTTCATCATCATTGAAATTTGATTGTAGACCATCTATATTGTTACTAGATGTATTTGGATCATCATTTTTTTTACCATCCATATTGTTGTCTTCCATAACATCATCTAACTCTGGATTGTTATCTTCCTGTGCTTGAACATAACCATCTTCAACATCATCATGTCAATTTCTTCGATGTTCTCTAATCCCTCTCTCATTTTGTTGGCCATCATTTTTTTGCTTAGTATCCACTAATGCATCATCAAATACATGCCTTAATCTTTGATCATAATGTATGATAAATATCCATTTCGAGTCCAAAATATCTTCATAGAAAACTACCTGCACATGAACGACATACATATATTAGACATTATATAAATTGTATGAACATATATACATCAATTGAATAATGGAACATTATTTTATAGACTACCTTTTTTATAAAATAATTTCTATAAAACATAATTTTGACAACATAGTTTATAAAACATCAGTCCACACTCATTTATTATTCTTTGGTTTTCTACCCTTAAGAACATCCTTAGGGAGACCTTGTTCTTCCCTCTTCTTTCGTGTAGGAGTGCGTTTTAAGAAGGGTTAATCAATCAATAACTCATCCCCAATGGTAAGGTCCATAATAGCCTCAACCATTATCAATATATCAACCTCTCTTTCCATATCTCCATCTTTATCATTTATAACCTCAACAAATTGACAATTTGGTCTTACAATAGGGTCCCTTCCCTTACTACTATTTATAAATCCTGCAATATTTTTGTGTGTGTATGCACATCCATCTATATACATAAGATGATCTCTATTCATTTCTTTTCCACTTTCCAATTGGAGATGATGTGTATACATATTTGAATTTAGACCGTATGCTGACATGCTAGGCTTATATTTTGCTAGCCTTCTCCATTCACCACTGTAATATGATGGACCATAATATGGCATTAATCTCCTAGTGGTTTGTTCTGAATTGTTTCTATGTTTGAATCCCACATGTACATTTTGGACAATAAAGAGGCCTAGATTTGCTCCATGAATATTGGAGGGTTGTATCATGTAGCTATATCCCCAAAATTGAAACACCTCGTACACTCTAGGTAGTTGTTGATAGGCCAGACACAATATAGTCGACGATCAAATGTCTCTTTGTAAATTGATCTCAAACTTAGGGGCAAGTCATCATCTCCATCACATTCATTCTCATAGGGTATGCAGTTCACCTTCCCCTTGTCTTTAAGAAAATTATGCATCTTCACACTGGTTCTTGTTCTGTTACTTTTTTTCGTCAATTCTTGATCTTTCGAGTTGGTATATTGGCACATATTTTTGTTAGATGTATCATCTAATAAATGATCATTTCCCTCTAGGCTAGAATTCGGTGATCCAAGAAACTTTAAACCAAGAAATTTATCCTGCAAGTATCCATTAAGAAAAAAGTAGTTTTTTAAATAATATAAAACAATGTTTAAACGAAGTATACATGTTATTTATATCAAATTGGAAAATTACTCACCACAATTCCTATTGGATTTGAATTGATTATAGGAGGCATACTACCGACTAGAAGCTCATCATATATGTAATGCATTTTTACAATCGCTTGTTTGAATTGTTTCTTTCCATGACATACAGAACATCCACAAACAACAATTTTCTCAAAGTATTCATCCCATGTACTATAGTCCTAACATACCTCTTCTTCAATGCAATCATTTGTTGTATCTACAGTATCCATTGTCATATCCTCTTCCACCCACTGTCGTCTACATGATTTAACAGGTTTAGGTCCACGTCCACGTACATATCTTGTTATTTTTCTAGTTGAACACTTAGGCTTTGCATTTTCTCCAATCTCCATCTAAAATAATCAACAACATGCATTAATTTATGTCAAGATTGGATAATACATTATAAATTTCAATAATACTATGAAAAAATATGGACGTATCATAAAATGCCATCAGATCATTTTTTCCTAAGTTAAGTCAAAATTTGAGTACCTGATGTCCTGCTTCATCTGTTGTGTCCTCATTTGATATGACACGATTTGTTTCCATGGCCTCATCTCGCCCCTATAATACACAACATAGTAAATAATGTTTAGTACACCAATTATATCATTTCAACGAATATGCTATCCAACACAAAACCTAACTTTAGTCATATATTTGACATATTGATATCATGTTTTGGCTATCCTAATTTTCAAACTTTTCGCTTGATCATAGAATCACATTTAATCACCATTCCTGTGCATTTTCAACTAATAAGTTTGACCTCAGAGGCCTCATGGACAAAAAAATGACTTTATCTCCTCTCTGTTGTAGCATTTGTGAATTCATAAACACCTTCCTCCTTTGGTTGAGGTTGCTTTCTCTTCTTACCTCTATTGTATTTGCAAATTCTGTTGTCTCATCGATTTCCACCTACTTTCCTCTCAACGATTTAGTATTTCTATGTCATCCACGTCCTCTCTCCATGTCCTCCTCTGTGAATACAAATTCTGCCATAGAAGCTTTCATCACATTACCATTGAGAAAGAAAAAGCAACTTGCGGGACTATGGTAAAAACTGCTCTACCACATCGAGCCTATGAAAGAGCCGCGGGATAGCGGTGGTCACCGCACTACTGCACACCAATGGTAGAAGACTTGCGGGATTGTAGGAGTCACCACGACACCTCCAAGAACAAAAGGAAGACTCACGTGCCACCATAGAAGCTTTCACCACACTACCGTCGAGAAGGATGAAGCACCTTGCGGGACTGCGGTAAAAACTGCTCTACCACACCGAGCTGATGAAGATGCCATGAGAAAATGGTGGTCACAAAAACAAGGTAGGAGTTGGAATTATTTCCAACACTCTAGATCCTATGATACACAATAATGAAAATAATCACTATACAACAATGATAAGCGCTAAATTAGGTGCACTTGTCACCACCTTATACGTCCCAAACAAATTACATTAACAACCAAAATTCGGTGCTAAAGTTGGTGTTAACTAACGCCGACTAAAGCGTCGAATAATGAATCAAAATTGAAAATTTAAAACTTTCCCGCGTGAAGGAAGAAATCAGATGACAAAAAAGGAAAAAACACTGCGCAAAGGAATAGAGTAGGGCGCTACCAGCAATTGATGAGAAATTTGATTTAGTTTGCGAAACCATAGGTAAGGTTACAATTTTTTTTTCTTGGTTGAATTCATGATTGTTTACTGCTCTTTGTATTTCATTTGAATTCATGATTGTTTACTGGTTTGTGGCCTAACCAGTCCAGGCAGCCTCTAAATTGTTCCATCATTATAAATTGCAAAACCTTTGAGAAACCAACAAAATTTTTTACCCTACCCATTTGAGCTTTGGCTCAAAATATTATAGCACGAAGCGAGGATTCCTCTGTATTATTTCCCTAAGTTGGGTATCAAGGAAATAGTGATCTTCTTGGAAAATCTCAGAATTGGGTCGATCACTACTTGGAAACTGCTAAAAATAAACGCAGAAACCGCTTGGATTTACCCAGCTGCGCCATAGTCACCGATGCCATGAAAAATTCATGCAAGATTGCATTATGAAAGAGTTTTCATGATAAGGTTATCAACACTAAGCAAACCGAGCAAACATATTTTCCCTAGGTTATCAACACTAAGCAAACTCAACGAACATATTTTCCCACAAAAAAAAATTCTTACCACAAACTAGATGAAAATTTTCATACCTGACAGTGTGTACTTCGTTTGCCTCCACAGATTGGACGAAAATAATTTTCCCTAGCTCACCTCAAAATGTCAAGCAATGGAGGGAAGCGAGAATTGTTAGAAAAATTTGGCCACAATGAGGTACTTCATTATCAATTTATAGATTTGTAAATGTTTCCATTATTTCTTTGAATTTTACTTTTTAGTTTTTTATTTCTAAATTTAAAAGAAGAAATATAATTTAAAAAAAATATATATAGGGACATGAGACTAACAAAGATAAAGAGGAATTGGCTTCCATATTGGGGGTAGAGGTAGTGAACAAATTGGTTAATGTGGACTGGACAACACTTGCCAGATACATATAAAAACAATTTGGTAACACCCCTCAAACATTCCAAACGAATCAATTGTGTCAAAGGGAATCAATTGATTCCCCAACCAGTCTCGAATCGAGCAAAAGATCTAGGAGGAAATCAATGACAGTAAACTCTAAGAATGTGGAACAGGGAGCAAAGAATTCCATTCCTGACGCACAAACTTCTTCCACCACACCATGTTTTCAATCTTGCATTGGTAGCTACAATACGAAGATAGAATACGAGGTGGTTTCAGGGGAAGTTCGAATGAAGGATGTTGGGAAAATGTTTGTGAATAGGTTGAAGGAATCATGCCTTCAACGGTTCAAAGACCATCTACATTCTCCATTCTCAAAGATACCCATGCACCTAAAAAAAGTAGTTATCCATGACATGGAGAATTAATTTGGCATAGGTTCGTTTGTAAAGAAGATAAAGCTACGAATGTCTCAAAACTACAAGAGATTTCGGTGCAACCAAACAAAGAAGATAAGAACAATCTCTCCTGAGCTAAGGCAAAAAAAAGGGCCAATTGACGTAAGTGTGAAAGTATGGAAAGAACTTGTAAAAGCATATGAGAAGTTCGATGCACGGAGGAAGTCTAGTGAGGAGAGTATGCAGGTATTTGAATTTTCTCATAAGATTATATCAAAATTATTAAACGATATTTAAATTTTATTTGTGCATAGTTAAATTGAATTAGTATATGTTTCAGGGCAAGGTATCCAAGGCTAGGCTTGAGAAACTTCATGCCACGCATCGTAGTGGCCAGAAAGGTTTACATGCCTTGATCTATACATTTGTAAGTATATTTAATATGTTAAATGATTTTTTTTTATTTCCTCGGAAAAAGTAAATGATTGCATATCAATTAGTTTAACTAGTCTATGTGCCATGTTTTGACAAGAGGAGAAATATGGCCACCATCCAAAGTAATTTGAAAAGAATATGTTACAAAACAAAAAGTGGAACGATTTTATAATCTGGATGGAGAACGAGGTATCAATAACTTAGTTGGATATTGTTGTGTTAATATGTCAATTTGCATCTCTTGTGTTGAGTTGTTTATTGAAACATAGGATGAGTAAATAGAGCTCAAATCTTATGATTATAAGATGACCGTTTATGTGCATGAATAAATAGTAGAAGGATGTAGATGAACTCAATTCATTTGAATTTATGCCTCTTGGTAGGAATTCCTCTTGAATCTCTAATATCGGGTGCCCGAGACTTCCCTATAGCTTTTTCCTTTCATTGCCACCTTTCCTCTTCACTATTAGACTCATCTCATTTTTCCTTATCTGCATTTCTGGCTTTGAATTCTAATTCATCCCATGTTGTACCTTCCTCCTCTTCAGAATCTTCTTCTTCTTCGTCCTCCTTTGAATCCACAAGAGATTCTTCTAAACCTTCCTCATTTGATTCTGATTCCTCTTCTACATCAGAGGGTTCATATCCTTGATTTGACTCTTCTGAATTATCAGAATCAGAATCACTAGCTTCCATATTCAAAGATTTCCAACCAACATCTTCAATAAATTTATCTGGACCATTAGTAATAGTCTTCAAAATTGGCTGCTAGTTCAAGTTCATTCTGCTTTCATAATACTTTATATCCATGGAGTTAAGCCATTCCTTGATGCCATCAAGCGAAGATTAAGGAATGGCGTACATGTGGAGTACATCCCACTTGAAGTCTTTGAAAACAATAGCCATATCAAATTCATTTTGCCCAAGTCCTACTCTCTCAAGGTTAACAATCTCAATCTCACTAATAGTGATTACTAAGAAAGGTAATTCCACAAACTCTACCAAACAGTTTACCGTAGGAACAATAAAAGTAGAGGCTTTGAAAGGAACTCCATGAAAACCAAGTTCTCTAAATGGTATATCAAACTCTAGTTCAAAATATTTTAGATGAGGCTGCTCCCATATCTTTCTTACTCACTTGACAAATCTTTGAAACTTTGTATTGATTTTATTTTTCCTGTCCCTCTCTTGCTGTTCTTCCTCAATTTCATTAGGATCATACATTTACCTTCTTTCCCCTCCTAAATTTTGGACCACATTCATTACCTCCACATAAAATTGGACATCCTTGGTCTTCTTGCTTCCCACACTGTGATATGGCTATGCAAATGAAAATGAAGCAAAGTAATCATCTCCTTCTCCACTGGCTGGAAGAATGCATGCTTAATGTTTTGATACATGATATCAGCTCTCTCTTCTACTCTCATGGTTGAATACCAAAATCCATTATGGTGGGCCTCCAGAGTTCTAGTCATATTTTGTCCTCTTCTACCAAATGATGGCCTGATCCACACATCTACCAGCCTAATTGAATTTGATTTTAAAAGCCGAAGTTTCTCCTGAGTCACCAGTGTAGCTCTCTCTGCCTTTTCAAACTCTTTCATTGCTACAGATTGTCTCTGCGATTTAATCATTTGTACCACATGGTTGATGTGCTTTGAATCCTTGCATCTAAAGGAAATTTCCTTAACATAACAACTGTTAGGGAATTTCAATGTTGCCATTAAAGCCGATACCTGCAACATTGAAAATTATCCTTATATAAGAATTCCCTCCATCTTGTTAATTGGCTTGTAACACTCTTGATGGTGGCTACATGAAATATGATTTTGATTCCTCTTCTACATTAGAGGGTTCGTATCCTTGATCTGACTCTTCTGAATTATCAGAATTAGAATCGCTAGCTTCCATATTCAAAAAATCCCAACCAACATCTTCAATAAATTTATCTAGATCATTAGTAATAGTCTTCAAAATTGGCCATGAGTTCAAGTTCATTATGCTTTCATAATACTTTATATCCATGGAGTTCAGCCATTCCTTGATGCCATCAAGGGAAGATTGAGGAATGGCGTCAATGTAGAGTACATCCCGCTTGAAGTCTTTGAAAATAATAGACATGTAAAATGCCTTTTTCCCAAGTCATACTCTCTCAAGATTAACAATCTCAATCTCACTAATAGTGATTACTAAGAAAGTTAATTCCACCAACTCTACCAAATAGTTTACCATAGGAACAATAAAAGCAAAGGCTTTGAAAGGAACTCCATGAAAACCAAGCTCTCTAAATGTTATATCAAACTCTAGTTCAAACTATTTTAGATGAGGCTACTCCAATAGCTCTCTAACTCGCTTGACAAATCCTTGAAACTCTGTATTGATTTTATTTTCCCTGTGCCTCTCTTGCTGTTCTTCCTCAATTTCATTAGGATCATACATTGACCTTCTTTCCCCTCCTAAAGTTTGGACCACATCCATTACCTCCACATAAAAATGGACATCCTTGGTCTTCTTGGTTCCCACGCCATGATATAGTTATGCAAATGAAAGTGAGGAAAGTAATCATCTCCTTCTCCGCTGGTTGGAAGAATGCATGCTTAATATTTTGATATATGATCTTAGCTCTCTCTTCTGCTCTCATGGTTGAATACTGAAATCCAGTATGGTGGGCCTCCAGAGTTCCAGTCATTTTTCTTCATCTTCCACCAAATGCTGGCCTGATCCACACATTTTCTAGCCTAATTGACTTTGTTTTTGAAAGCTAAAGTTTCTCCTGAGTCATCAGTGTAGCTCTCTCTTCCTTTTCAGAATCTTTCATTGATACAGATCATCTCTGGGATTTAATCATTTGTACCACATGGTTGATGTGCTTTGAATCCTTGCATATAAAGGAAATTTCCTTAACATAAATACTGCTAGGGAATTTCAATGTTGCCATTGTAGTTGGCATTAAAGCTGGTACTTGCAACATTGAAAATTATCCTTATATAAGAATTCCCTCCATCTTTTTAATTGGCTTGTAACACTCTTGATAGTGGCTACATGAAATTTGATTCTGATTCCTCTTCTACATTAGAGAGTTTGTATCCTTGATCTGACTCTTCTGAATTATCAGAATCAGAATCACTAGCTTCCATATTTAAAAATTGCCAACCAACATCTTCAATAAATTTATCTAGATCATTAGTAATAGTCTTCAAAATTGGCTGCTAGTTCAAGTTCATTCTGCTTTCATAATACTTTATATCCATGGAGTTTAGCCATTCCTTGATGCCATCAAGGGAAGGTTGAGGAATTGCGTCAATGTGGAGTACGTCTTGCTTGAAGTCTTTGAAAATAATAGCCATATCAAATGCCTTTTGCCCAAGTCATACTCTCTCAAGGTTAACAATCTCAATCTCACTAATAGTGATTACTAAGAAAGGTAATTCCACCAACTCTACCAAATAGTTTACTGTAGGAACAATAAAAGCAGAGGCTTTGAAAGGAAATCCATGAAAACCAAGCTCTCTAAATGGTATATCAAACTCTAGTTCAAAATATTTTAGATGAGGTTGCTCCCATATCTCTCTTACTCTCTTGACAAATCCTTGAAACTTTGTATTGATTTTATTTTTCCTGTCCCTCTCTTGCTGTTCTTCCTCAATTTCATCAGGATCATACATTGAGCTTCTTTCCCCTCCTAAAGTTTGGACCACACCATTACCTCCACATAAAACTGGACATCCTTGGTTTTCTGGTTCCCACGCCATGATATGGTTATGCAAAGGAAAATGAAGCAAAGTAATCATTTCCTTCTCCGCTGGTTGGAAGAATGCATGCTTAATGTTTTGATACATGATATAGCTCTCTCTTTTGCTCTCATGGTTGAATACCAAAATCCAGTATGGTGGGCCTCCAGAGTTCCAGTCTTCTTTCTTCCTCTTCCACCAAATGCTGGCTTGATCCACACCTCTGCCAACTTAATTGACTTTGTTTTTGAAAGATGGAGTTTCTCCTGAGTCACCAGTGTAGCTCTCTCTACCTTTTCAGACTCTTTCATTGCTATAGATCGTCTGGGATTTAATCATTTGTACCACATGGTTGATGTGCTTTGAATCCTTGCATCTAAAGGAAATTTCCTTAACATAAATACTGCTAGGGAATTTCAATGTTTCCATTCTAGCTAGCATTAAATTCGGTACCCGCAGCATTGAAAATTATCCTTATATAAGAATTCCCTCCATCTTGTTAATTGGCTTGTAACACTCTTGATGGTGGCTACATGAAATCTGATTCTGATTCCTCTTCTACATCATAGGGTTCATATCCTTGATCCGACTCTTCTGAATTATCAGAATCATAATCACTAGCTTCCATATTCAAAAATTTCCAACCAACATCTTCAATAAATTTATCTAGATCATTAGTAATAGTCTTCAAAATTGGCCGCTAGTTCAAGTTCATTCTTCTTTCATAATACTTTATATCCATGGAGTTTAGCCATTCCTTGATGCCATCAAGGGAAGATTGAGGAATGGTGTCAATGTGGAGTACAACCTGCTTGAAGAATTTGAAAATAATAGCCATATCAAATACCTTTTTCCCAAGTCATACTCTCTCAAGGTTAACAATCTCAATCTCACTAATAGTGATTACTAAGAAAGGTAATTCCACAAACTCTACCAAAGAGTTTACCATAGGAATAATAAAAGTAGAGGCTTTGAAAGGAACTCCATGAAAATCAAGCTCTCTAAATGTTATATCAAACTCTAGTTCAAAATATTTTAGATGAGGTTGCTCCCATAACTCTCTTACTCGCTTGACAAATCCTTGAAACTTTGTATTGATTTTATTTTTCTTGTCCCTTTCTTGCTATTCTTCCTCAATTTCATCAGGATCATACATTGACCTTCTTACTCCTCCTAAAGTTTGGACCACATCCATTACCTTCACATAAAATTGAACATCCTTGGTCTTCTTGGTTCCCACACAGTTTTTGGGGATACAGAGTCGGTTCTATCATCATAGATCAGCATCTAAGACAACAGTGCCTTAGTGATTTTCATTTAAATCACAACAAAGACACAAAAAACTATGCCAAAAAGCAGAAGCAGGCATAGTTGATCCCCCATTGATCCTCTGAGAGAAGTAAATGCATAAATTATAACAGATTCAACACAAGCATGGATTCAAGAACATGAATCAGACAACCATGAAAGACAAAACTATGAACACACAAATATACGTGGGGAAAACATTTTCAAGTAAAAAACCCCACCTCCAAAACATTCAGCTCACTTGTATTATTTAGTAACTAAAACAGTTACAATACAAACACAGAGCTATGCTCTTCAGGATATTACATCTTGTTCATCAGGAGAAAGAATACAGGCAACACAAAATAGAATTTTCACATAGTTACAATGTCCTCATGACATATTGTGTAGATTCCCTTCAGCTGCTCACAAATGACTGTCACAGCCAGCTTGATGGCTAGCCTAGCCACACAACCTCCACAAGTTCACATCTTAACAGATATGAGAGTCTAAGTGTTCACGGTTGAACCGTTCGAACACTCTCAACCTCTCTCTATTATTGCTCATCATCCTTATCGATCTGCACACCAGAATACATATACTATGTGCATACATATTTAGCCATTCAACGGTCATCGAGATAATTAATTATCCACCTGCAAGCACCCATACTTCATTGATAACATGCATCGCTCAAACAACATGCATCGAGCCGTGCAACATTGAACAGGTTGTTGAAAACATGTCCGTCAACCTCCATCCAATAATGCAGCCCAATCGTAATCAGGAAATAAAGCTTCGGCCAACCAGATCATAAAGGTCTTCCATGTGTCACCAAACAATTCGTTCATAGCTTCTGACAGTTGATCAACAGAGTTTCGAGCTCATCTGAGCTCTTACCGCACAACCGCCGAGCCCATTTGACCCAGCCGTGGTATAGCGGTGAGCTCGCTCGAGCTCACCCTGCCTTCACCATGCTCCGTCTCTCCTTCCCACCATGCTACTGCTGACACTCCCAAGCCTTCCTGTAGTGTGGCAATAACCGCCCAGCAGACCGTCAGCGGTCATACCGCGCTACCGCGGAGACCGCTAGGTCTCACCACGGTAGAGCAGTAACCGCTCTGGCAGACCGCCAATGGTCTTACCACGACCACTGCGGTCACACTGGGCACCAAACGCGGTAGGGCAGTAACCGCCACCAGATCGTTGCCACTAACCATCAATGGTTTACCGCGCCCACTGCGGCTAAATAAAATGTCCCTGCGGTAGGGCGGTAACTACTTCCTTTGCCAGCTCGCCACCACAACTCCGTTCACCGCATTACCTCGCCACCAACAAGAGCACCCCACGGTATGGCGGTAAGCCAAACCTCCACTAATCAGTCACTCACCACATAACCGCGCCACCCCCAAGAGACCTCTGCGGTATAGCGGTAGTACTGCCCAACCGCTAGATAGAGTGGCCCACGGTAAAGTAGTAAACTGCACAACCGCGCCACCAAGGAAAGAATAGGCAGCGGTATGGCGATAAAGGCCACAAACATGAAGAAAACACCTAAATCTTCAAGGGAAAAGACCAAAAAGTTGAGGCAAACTTTCCCAACAATCTCCCACTTGTCGAAGACTTTCAGGCTTGCTCCAAAAACTCAAACAAGGACCGCAACAATGCTCTCACGCTCCAACCAAGACCACTACAAACGACATTCAAAATGTCCACCATTTTAGGCAACTGCTCCAAACATCCAAGGCAGGAAAAGGAACAAGCTAAGGCGTAAATGCACCAATCTCAGGAATGAAATCAAATGACCCTTCAGGAGGTAAAGGAAAAACAACAGAAAACAACAAGGCACCAAAGCGAGCACAAGAAATGTGACACAAACTGTAACTTTCCAAAACAAGAACACCAATCAGCTAGAACAACAACCAGTGACCTAACTGTCCTCATCTAGCTGACCAAACCAAATCGGCTGAACATAGCACCCACAGCTCATGCTAATCCATACAACCACCCATACCTTAAAGGTATGACATTAGTAAACTCATGCCATCACATAACCACCCATCAACAACAAAAAAAAACACCAGTTGCCAACCAGTCAAACGACCAAGCACATCTAGGTACTCCCACTGCAAAGGTATCGTCTAGATGAGTGCAAAAAAAGCACCATCACACATGATCCAGGCATACTAAGTCCCACAATCCCTGCACATAGAAATGAGTAACCATTTAGTTCCAAGGAACACCCACTCTGATCTGCACACCCTACAACCACCTGCTGCAAGAAACGTTTCTCTCAACCACCTTCCACCGTTCTTCCAAGGTTCCATATTTGACTGAAGAAGGAAACACATGAACCTTCATGTCATCACCCAAGTGACAACACATGATCACAAACAAGTGACCAACATGGCTCCACATAGACATCCCACATCTAAAGTCAAGAACATTCAAGAAGAAGAGACCAAAATAGAGAGAAATAACAAATCAAACATGTCCTACAAACACTTCTATATGCTAGCTGTGTCAAGAATGATCTTCTTCACATCCCAAAGGGAAAGCCTTAACAAAATCCAATAGAATGTAAGCATCTCAAACAAGATCAGACTAACCCATATAACCATCTCCTATCAGTCCTCCAAAGGACAAGGAGATACACTATGTTGTCCACCTTTCATTATGAATCCTCTAGAATTTTAAAATAGCAACTCAAGATTCATATCATGAAAGCAATCATAACACACATCTAAAAGATATAATGGGAAACTAGCTTTCAAATGAAACACCACTGCCGAGAAGACCAAGAAGAAAAGAGAAAAGATGCTCCTCCAAGATATACAAGTCACCGTGACTTACCCAAGAGCATTCTCCTTCATGGTCTCTATTGAACTCACATTCAACCAAGGTGCAGGCAACTCAGACTTTCAGCTGTAACAACAAAATTCTCAAAAGAATTCTAGCCTCACCTTATTCTCCATGCATCCATGAGTATCAACAACCTGTCATCTCCTGTTAACTCCAAACTGCATCACTGCAATAAACATGAAGTCCTCCGACATATGACCAAAGTACTCAAAACATAGAGAATCCCCAAACCACTATCAAAGCTCCAAACCAGCTGAATAGGAACTTATCATAACACCATGATCTACACATATCCATTAGGAGATACCACGCTTCAAGTGAACTGTCCATGGTCTTCAAGAGCAAAGCAACATGCCAAAAATCTAATGCACAAGCAAGAGTATACCATGACATAAAGTAAACAAAATCTAAACCAACATCACCTGTCAAGCACCACCAACATCTCAACCAAAGACTACCAAAGTCCTCCATGGCTCCAAGATGCTACACATCTTCCAATAGTGACCATGTAGATACGAGAAAGCTCTTCTACAGCAACATGATCTAAGAGTCCTCAAGAAGCATCTGCAACACCAAAGAAGATCATTCACCACCAAGTGATGAATCCACAGTCACTGCTAAAGCTCCCACTGAACTGTGGCACCGAGCTTTCCAAGCACCATGACCGACCACCCCATCACTGTCAAAAGCTTACACTAGCCAGTGTATCCATCTCTCCATGACATCATGATTCACATGCTTCAGATCCCCATCACTGACTATTCAGGTACTCAAACGCCATTCCTCCTCTCATCTCAAAATAACCACGCCAATGCACAAGTGACCACAGACAAGGTCAACTAACAGATGTGCACTACACAGTTACAACCTCATGGATATAGAAAGTCCACTTCTGAGTTGTCTCACAACAAACATGTAGGTAAAGACAACCCACAACATTGCACAACTCATGGATGCAACCAAATGAAAACCTGCAAATCTATCATCGCACTGGAAACTGCAAAACTAAGATAATCAAACAGGAAACAACCAAAGTAGACAAACATGACTCAAACACCAAATCAGCAACAAATCCGATTTTCCAGTCACGTCCACAACTCAAGCACCATAGTCTAGATAACCAACAAGCAACACCACAAGAATGCTGAAAGTAAACACATACCAACACTCTCATGCAGAGAAGATAACTCTCCTCCAAACAAGTTGAACTGCAGCTATCTCATCCAATCATCTGGAAAATAGCAGACAACAGCTCCACAAAACGCAAGTTTTCTCTTGACTGTGTAAAACCTGCAAAACCATAGTGTTTATAAAACACCCATGCATCTCCATCTTCACTGCTCATCTGGATGACTCAGGAGCATCATAGTTAACCAGAACAATGAAAAGAAACATGAATATGTGTCATAGAATTTTTAGGAAAATCTACACAAAAACTTTAGATTCAAAGACATGAATTTGAAACCATGTAGGTGCAAGACACAAGCACATAGGAACAACAGGTCTATTTCATACCAGTTCCAAGACCATAATCATGCACAAGCAAAAGGGAGAACCAGGCTATCTAGAAGTTGCAGACCACCAGGATCAACTTCATAGCCTCCATGCAATCAAAGCAATAGAGAAACCGCCTTCAGTGCTAAGTCAAAACACCCAGCACAAGCTAAATACTCCATGGTTGAACAACAACACAAGAAACTCCATACCACCAGGGAGTCTCTCACACAGACACCCAGTATGAAACCACGCTTCGTTGCAACACAACCACAAGCACATCTCATGCCCTTTGCATCAGGAACAATTGTTACCAGCCAAGAGCCTTAGACCATATTTCCACAATATGATCAACTCTAGTCATCTCCAGCATCTTTCAAAACTATGTGTTGAATCAAAAGAAGCAACTTTCACTCATCGAAGGATCAATCACCAACCAATTTCTCCAAATTTCCTCAAGCTTGCTAGGCTAAGAAATCATCACAGGAGAAATGTCAAGAACTTCAGTAACCAGGAGAAGGCTTTGACACCACTTGTTGGTATCATCAAGCCTTGACCTCCTTCAACCAGCTCTGATACTACTTGTTGGTATCAATAGCAACAAGCTAATAGATTTGATACCACTTGTTCGGGATATGGAGTCGGTTCTGTCATCATAGATCAGCATCTAAGACAACAATGCCTTAGTGATTTTCATTTAAATCACAACAAAGACACAAAAAACTATGCCATAAAGAGGAAGTAGGCACAGTTGATCCCCCATTGATCCTCTGAGAGAAGTAAATGTATAACTTATAATAGATTCAACACAAGCATAGATTCAAGAACATGAATCAGACAACCATGAAAGACAAAACTATGAACACAAAAATATACGTGGGGAAAACCTTTTCAGGTAAAAAACCCCACCTCCAAAACATTCAGCTCACTTGTATTATTCAGTAACTAAAACAGTTACAATACAAACACAGAGCTATGCTCTTTAGGATATTACATCTTGTTCATCAGGAGAAAGAATACAAGCAACACAAAATAGAATTTTCACACAGTTACAATGTCCTCATGACATACTATGTAGATTCCCTTCAACTGCTCACAAATGACTATCACAGCCAGCCTGATGGCCAACCCAGCCACATAGCCTCCACAAGTTCACATCTTAACAGATCTGAGAGTCTAAGTGTTCACGGTTGAACCGCTCGAACACTCTCAGCCTCTCTCTATTATCACTCATCATCCTTATCGATCTGCACACCAGAATACATATACTATGTGCATACATGTTTAGCCATTCAACGGTCATTAGGATAATTAATTATTCACCTGCAAGCACCCATACTTCATTGATAACATGCATCGCTCAAACAACATGCATCGAGTCATGCAACATTGAACAGGTTGTTGAAAGCATGTCCGTCAACCTCCATCCAATAATGCAACCCAATCGTAATTAGGAAATAAAGCTTCGACCAACCAAATCATAATGATCTTCCACATTTCACCAAACAATTCATTCACAACTTCTGATAGTCGATCAAACCAGTCCAACTCGGTCAACTGAGTTCCGAGCTCATCTAAGCTCTTACCACACAACCACCGAGCCCATTCGACCCAGTCGCGGTATAGCGGTGAGCTCACCCGAGCTCACCCTTCCTTCATCGTGCTCCGTCTCTCCTTCCCGCCACGCTACTGCTGACACTCCCAAGCCTTCCTGTGGTGTGGCAGTAACCACCCAACAGACCGTCAGTGGTCATACCGCGGAGACCGCCAGGTCTCACCGTGGTAGAGCGGTAATCGCTTTGGCAGATTGCCAGTGGTCTTACCGTGGCCACCACGGTCACACCGGGCACCAACCACGGTAGGGCGATAACCACCACTAGACCATTGCCACTAACCATCAATGGTTTACCGCGCCCACCGCAGCTAAAGAAAATGTCCGCACAGTAGGGCGGTAATCGCTTCCTTTTCCAACTCGCCACCATAGCTCCGTTCACTGCGTTACCTCGCCACCAACAAGAGCACCCCACGGTATGGCAGTAAGCCAAATCTCTGCCACTCAGCCGCTCACCGCGCAACCGCGCCATCTCCAAGAGACCTCTACTGTATAGAGGTAGTACTGCCCAACCACCAGACAGAGTGGCCCGTGATAAAGCGGTAAACCACACAATTGCGCCACCAAGGAAAGAACATGCAACGGTATGGCGATAAAGGCCACAAACATGAAGAAAATGCCTAAATCTTCAAGGGAAAAGACCAGAAAGTTGAGACAAACTTTCCCAACAATAGTGATATGGCTATGCAAATTAAAATGAAGCAAAGTAATCATCTCCTTCTCTGGTTGCTTGAAGAATGCATGCTTAATGTTTTGATACATGATATCAGCTCTCTCTTCTACTCTCATGGTTGAATACCAAAATCCATTATGGTGGGCCTCCAGAGTTCAAGTCATCTTTTGTCCTCTTCTACCAAATGTTGGCCTAACCCACACGTTTTCCAGCCTAATTGAATTTGTTTTTAAAAGTTGAAGTTTCTCCTGAGTCACTAGTGTAGCTCTCTCTACCTTTTCAAACTCTTTCATTGCTACAGATCATCTCTGGGATTTAATCATTTGTACCACATGGTTGATGTGCTTTGAATCCTTGCATCTAAAGGAAATTTCCTTAACATAAATATTGCTAGGGAATTTCAATGTTGCCATTGTAGTTGGCATTAAATCCGATACCTGCAACATTGAAAATTATCCTTATATAAGAATTCCCTCGATCTTGTTGGCTTGTAACACTCTTGATGGTGGCTACATGAAATATGATTCTGATTCCTCTTCTACATCGAAGGGTTCATATCCTTGATCCGACTCTTCTGAATTATCAGAATCATAATCACTAGCTTCCATATTCAAAAATTCCCAACCACCATCTTCAATAAATTTATTTGGATCATCAGTAATACTCTTCAAAATTGGCCGCCAGTTCAAGTTCATTCCGCTTTCATAATACTTTATATCCATGGAGTTCAACCATTCCTTGATACCATCAAGCGAAGATTGAGGAATGGTGTACATGTGGAGTACATCCCACTTGAAGTCTTTGAAAACAATATCCATATCAAATGCCTTTTTCCCAAGTCCTACTCACTCAAGGTTAACAATCTCAATCTCACTAATATCGATTACTAAGAAAGGTAATTCCACCAACTCTACGAAACGACTTACCGTAGAAAAAATAAAAACAAAGGCTTTGAAAGGAACTCCATTAAAACCAAGCTCTCTAAATGGTATATCAAACTCTAGTTCAAAATATTTTGGATGAGGCTTCTCCCATAGCTCTCTTACTCGCTTGACAAATCCTTGAAACTCTGTATTGATTTTATTTTTCTTGTCCCTCTCTTGTTGTTCTTCCTCAATTTCATCAGGATCATACATTGACCTTCTTTCACCTCCTAAATTTTGGACCACATCCATTACCTCCACATAAAATTGGACATCCTTGGTCTTCCTGGTTCCCATGCCGTGATATGATTATGCAAATGAAAATGAAGCAAAGTAATCATCTCCTTCTCCGCTAGCTGGAAGAATGCATGCTTTATGTTTTGATACATGATATTAGCTCTCTTTTGCTCTCATGCTTGAATACTGAAATCCATTATGGTGGGCCTCCAGAGTTTCAGTCATCTTTTTTCCTCTTCCACCAAATGCTGGCTTGATCCACAAGTCTACCAACCTAATTGGCTTTGTTTTTGAAAGCTGAAATTTCTCTTGACTCACTAGTATTAGCTATAACTTTTTTGAAATTTTATTATGGTATGTGCACTTTGATATGATATAATATGATTATGGTTTCATCTCATATGTTGTAATATTAGATATATAACAGAAAAATAAATTATTGCATGAAATAAATAATAAATTTTCATTCTATATGTTTTTTTTTTAACAGAACATGGGTCTTCCAGAATATGAAGATGATCCTCAACATGATATAGATCCACAAAATATTGGTTCTCCCGGTACATATCACATGGTAGAGGATGATGATGACACAGATACAGAAGACACCAAGGCCGATGACAATGATGATGACAATGATGATGATGATGATGATGATGATGATGATCATGATGGTGATGATGATGACGAGACAGTTGGTGGTAGTAACCAGTGACATTCATGATCATATAGATGACATCATGGATCATTGTTGATATATCGTTATGATGATTCTTTTCATGGTTACTATCATATGTATCATTTTCACGACCTACAATACTATATTATTGAGTTGTATCATATTGACATGTATCATTTTCACTATATCATTTGGACATGTATCATCTTGACTTGTATCAGTTTGAGTTACATAATTTATCAATTTTATTTATATCATTTGTACATGTATCATTTTCACTTATGTCGAATGTTGGACATGTATCATTTTGACATGTTTTTGATGTACTGGCATATTTGACTTTCACTTGTTTTAGTTATATATGATGATGATCTTATCAGTATTGACTTATCAATTTATATATATTAAAAGTGGTCAATGATTTTTGGATGGATATTTATTACGTATGATGATTTTAATTTACTGCTTAGGATGGATGTTGTCAAATTCAATTAAATTATATATATTAAAAATTCCATGTTACCGACCCAAAAAAAATAATTATCTTGTTATTTAATCATATGAGTTAAATAATTAAATTACTTACTCTATAATCATATGAGTTATTTAAGAGGCACAATATATTTAACTAATTAAATTGAAATAAAACATATTAAATTAATAAATGGAAACAAAACAAGAAGCATTTTTAAAAGCAAAAAAGGAAGCAACAATTGAAGCCAAACTAGAAGCAAACCAGAAGCAATCTTGAAAGCAAAATTGGAAGCAAAACCGGAAGCAAACCTGGAAGCAAACTTGGAAGCAAACCTGGAAACAAAATTGGAAGCAAAATTGGAAGCAAAACCGAAAGCAAAACTAGAAGCAAAAATGGGAATAGACATAGAAGCAAAACCATAAGCCAAATTGGGTGCTAATTTAGATGCTATTTTTGATGTTATTCTTGGTGCTATTTTAGGCGTTAACAAAGGCACTATTTTTGACGCTAACGGGGGTGCTGTGATTTTCTAGCTCTAACTACGATGCTAAGTCCGACGCAACGTTCGACGCCAAATTTGGCACCGAGATGACTGTGCCTATTTACGCCAACCAAATCATCCAATTCGTGAATTGAAATATACTGAAATCCGACGCTATTTTCATGTTTTGTTGTAGTGATAGGAATCAATAAAGCTTGAGAACACCTAATAATTATTTCTATAAGTATGAAGATAATCTAAGAATAGAGAAACATTAGAATCCATGATAAATTATCTATCAATGAAGCACAAGCTAATTAGGTGGGACATATAATTGCAATAAATATAAATTTAAATGCAAGGGTTGGAGGTACTTAGCTCTAGAATCAATGATGTAGAAATATTGCCGATATCATATTGAATCCATTCTCCATTGTCAAGAAACTTAAGATCTTGGTTTGATAATTGTATCAAGATCTATGCTATCTCATAATTTCTTGTGGTTAAATCCCAAGTGTTGTAGGGTCAATCCCAAGTAGTGTGGACTTGATGTAATGTGTAAATTTGTAGTATGCCACATGAAAACAATCTAAAAAATTATGCTTTTATAGGCATGGTTTCCTTCACCTTTGCATTAGTTGAATGCATTAAGGTGGTATATAGGGAATTTGTTGGGGGGAATTTTGACTCAATATGTGATCATATTCACCTAGGTTAACTACCATGGTAAGGCAAATTAATGGTAATGAGGAATATTGAAGACATCAATCACCAACATGTAGATGTGATTCTTTTGTCCTTTTATACATTCAAAGTGTGCTCAAACATTCTTTTTATTCCCAAATCTAACATATGAATTAATGACAGTTTAAATGTCTTTAAATGCCATTAATAGCAACATGTTGAACAAATGTATGATAAATCGGCTCACAATGACCAATAGAAAGGGGCAAAAAATTTAAATTTTTGGTTTAATATTGTGTTCTTTAGGATTGAATTAGGTCAATCTCATACCACACATAAAAAAAACCTCAAAGGTAAAATGATCATTTCAAAGAACACTGTGAATGTGCATAAGTGCATGCAAATGGAGACGGTTAAATTGTCAGTAAATAATGAGTATATGAAGATAACTATAAATGATGATAGAGTAAATACAAATAAAGATCACACTATGAATCAAACCTAATATAAGAATGTATCACATGTCATAACATAAATATACAAAATTCCCATTAAAAATATTAATACTAACATATATTTTATTTTAAATAGAAATTTTGACCCATTATCTTGAATATATATATAATGGAGAAGTTGTAGTGCATTGTTAGACATCAACATCCACAGTAATTGTGTTTTAATTATGTTAAAAACACTTTCGGTTTTATGTTAAAACACTTTCGGTGGAAATTTCATTGTTCTCCTTCATATGTTGACTTAGTGCAAAAGGGCGGTTTGACATTATATCACTTTTTCCATAGTCAAATTTATATTGGGGATGAAATTATTTTCAAAACATTTAATTGATTGGTTAAAAATGGGTAATAATCACAAGAGTAATTTTAGTAATAATTTATAAATAATCGTAGGTTAGTTTGTCTTTCAATAATTTTTTAGTAGGAGTTTTTGGATTTTTTTTTTTGAAATAAGATGATTATTTTACTTTAAGTTAAATTATTAATTTTAAAAATATTTCTATAAATTTTTATTTTTATTTTAAATAATATATATTTTAAAAATTATTAATAAGGTACATAAATACAATTTTATTTTCAAAAAATAAAATATTAAAATTTAAACTCTAATTTGTAATTGTAATAAACTATTAGTAGATTAAAAATATATATGCATGTTGATAAAATAGAATGTGAATAAAATAAAATGTTCCCACCTAATTGAAAAATCAATATTTTTCTGACTTTTATGTGATAAGTGAGATTTTAGAAACTTAGAATAATTTTTTTAATTTAAGTATTATTTTGTTTTATTTAATTAATAGTTATTTTATTAATTTAGAATTATTTTCATTCTTTATTTTTTCATGCATTTTGTAATTAAACTTCTTAATTTGTATTTGTTTTGTGTTATTGATTTATTTTCTTGTTTTTAAATTTTATTTATTTTTTATATTTTATTTGCTTTGTTTTATTATTTATTTTTATAATTATTTTAATTACTTAAGAATTATTTTAATTGATTTTAAAATTATTTAAGAATTTATTTTATTTTATTTAAACTACATTAAATGGGTTATATTCTTCATATTGATTTTTAATGTACAAAAGCTTAAAACACTTAATACAAACCTTAGAAGTCACTTTCATTTCAAGCATTTTCATTTCTAATATTAACCTAAGTAGAGTTCACTACTAGATTGGGATTTGTAATTTGATTTTGAAGGCTTGCCATTATAACTAGCTTAAATTATTTTTTAAAATTTTAATTGTATTTAATCTGGAAGGCTTACTACTAGAAAAATATTTTATTAGTTCCAAATTTTTGTATCAATGGCTACATTAAGTTGTGCAACTTGTCGCCAACAAGCATTTTCTATAATAATCAAACTAATCAAATCATGTTAGTTACTTGAGCATCTTTAACGTGAACATTTATGTTGGTTGAAGAAATTTAAAGTAATCTGCATATTTCCAAAGGTATTGATTTATGATACAAATATATAACAAGATTGTCAATGCTTAAAGTTTCTTAAGAAAGTGATGATGAATAACAACACATTAGAGAAGAATTACATGGCCCTCGTGAATGTTGATTTTGAATTTGATCAGAATTTGAAAAGCAAACCGACAATAGTTTTTCTTTTCAGCCAACAATAGTGTTCACTATTCGCTTGCAAGATGCAAGCAACCCCTCCAAAAATGACATAGTATTTTTCAACTCTATCAAGCCTATAGTAAATAAATTAAGGAAAATATATCATTTAATAATGGTGTCACCATTATAGTTGGAGTACCTCGATCCATTTTAGAGCTCAAGGCATCCAAAAATCAACTGTGTGTTTAAGAGTTTGAAAATTGGTTATCAAACTTATCAGTATCAAGGTCGATAATTCTTATCATCTTGTTTGATGACAAACATTTATGACAATAAGTTAAGGGTAATCTAGAACAATACAACAATTGGTTTTCCCAATATTTCATCAACTTAGAAACATGAAAACGTTTTTCTTTAGATACTTTTTCCCATGTCTCTTTTCTCACAGAATTTCCATTCTTGATTTAATAGGAATTTCCCCAAAATCAACCTACTCTTAAAAGCAAAATTAAAAGCACATACCTTTATTGTATCGATAATTATGGGTAGTAATGATGATGTATATACTTTGTCTCTAGCGTTTCTTGCCTAGCTATAAGACAATTAGTATTCATGTGAGTAAACAATATAGTAGGTATATTACTACATCCATAGATAGTATTCAAAGCAAGCATTCATGTTCATGGCCAAATCAATACATTATAAAGAGAAAGATAGTAGATAAATGACTTACATTAGATTAATGATATTTAGGGGCAACCTGGGCGGTGATCAAAGGTGATGATCAAGTGCATCAAAGGAAACATATTTGAAAAATTAGCAACAATTTAGTTTTTTTATCAAAAGAGAAGAAAACATGCATAATTGGAAACAATTGTTAGCATCAACGATTGAAAGATACTAAAATTAATGGGTAAATCTGCAAGAAAGTAGGTACAACTCACTTCTATGTAGCAACAGAGAAGAAAGCATGCATAATTGGAAACAATTGTTTGCATCAACAATTGAAAGATACTAAAATTAATGGGTAAATCTACAAGAATACAACTCACTTCTATGTAGTAGCAGAGAAGAAAGCATGCATAATTAGAAACAATTTTTGACATCAACAATTGAAAGATACTAAAATTAATGGGTATATCTATAAGAAAGTGGGTACAACTCACTTCTATGTACCAGTAGAGAAGAAAGCATGCACAATTAGAAACAATTGTTGACATCAACAATTGAAAGATACTAAAATTAATGGGTAAATATGCAAAAAAGTGGGTACAACACACTTCTATGTAGCAACAGAGAAGAAAGCATGCCAAATCGGAAATAATTGTTGGCATCAACAATTGAAAGATACTAAAATTAATGGGTAAATCTATAAGAAAGGGTAAATCTGTAAGAAAGCGGGTACAACTCACTTCTATGTAGCAGTAGAGAATAAAGCATGCATAATTGGAAACAAGTGTTAGCATCAACAATTGAAAGATACTAAAATTAATGGGTAAATTTGTAAGAAAGCGGGCACAACTCAATTCTATGTAGCAGCAGAGAAGAAAGCGTGCATAATTGGAAACAACTACTGAAATCGACAATTGAAAGATACTAAAATTAATGGGTAAATCTGTAAGAAAGCATGCACAATTGGAAACAAATTCTCCAACAAAGAAGAAAGCATGTACAATTGGAAACAAGTGCTAGCATCAACAATTGAAAGATACTAAAATTAATGGGTAAATCTGCAAGAAAGCGGGTACAACTCACCTCTACGTAGTAGCAGAGAAGAAAGCGTGCACAATTGGAAACAACTATTGGCATCAACAGTTGAAAGATATTAAAATTAATGGGTAAATTTTCAAGAAAGGGGGTACAAATCACCTCTATGTAGAAGTAGAGAAGAAAGCATGCACAATTGGAAACAACTGTTGGCATCATCAGTTGAAAGAGTAAAATTAATGGGTAAATCTGTAAGAAAGCGAGTACAACTCACCTCTACATAGAAGTAGAGAAGAAAGCATGCAAAATTGGAAACAACTAATGGCATTAGGAGTTGAAAAATACTATAATTAATGGGTAAATCTACAAGAAAGCGGGTACAACTTACCTCTACGTAGCAGCAGAGAAGAAATCATGCACAATTGGAAACAACTGCTAGCATCAGTAGTTGAAAGATACTAAAATTAATGGGTAAATCTACAAAAAAGAAGGTACAACTCACCTCTACATAGTAGTAGAGAAGAAGCATGTACAATTGGAAACAACTGCTGACATCAATAGTTGAAAGATAGTAAAATCAATGGGTAAATCTACAAGAAAGCGGGTACAACTCACCTCCACGTAGTAGTAGAGAAGAAAGCATGTACAATTGGAAACAACTACTGACATCAATAGTTGAAATATAGTAAAATTTGGGTAAATCTACAAGAAAGCGGGTACAACTCACCTCTACGTAGTAGCAAAGAAGAAAGAATGCACAATTGGAAACAAGTGTTGGCATCAGTAGTTGAAAAACAATAAAATTAATGGGTAAATCTACAAGAAAGCGGGTACAATTCACCTCTACATAGTAGCGGAGAAGAAAGCATGCATAGTTGGAAACAATTGTTGGCATCAACAGTTGAAAGATACTAAAATTAATGGGTAAATCTATAAGAAAGTAGGTACAAATCATCTCTATGTAGAAACAAAGAAGAAAGCATGCACAATTGGAAATAACTACGAGTATCAACAGTTGAAAGATAATAAAATTAATGGGTGAGTATGTAAAAAGGAAAGTACAACTCACCTCTACATAGCAGCAGAGAAGAAATCATGCACAATTGGAAACAAGTGTTGGCATCATCAATTGAAATATAATAAATTAATGGGTAAATCTACAAGAAAGTGGGTACAACTCACCTCTACGTATTAGTAGAGAAGAAAGCATGCGCAATTGGAAACAACTGTTGGCATTATCAATTGAAAGCTACTAAAATTAATGGGTAAATCTATAAGAAATTGGGTACAACTCACCTCTACATAGCAGCAAAGAAGAAAGCATGCACAATTGGAAACAACTACTAGCATCATCAATTGAAATGTACTAAAATTAATGGATAAATCTGCAAGAAAGCATGTACAACTCGCCTCTACGTAGGAGTAGAGAAAGAATGCACAATTGGAAACAACTATTGGCATCATCAATTGAAAGATACTAAAATTAATGGGTAAATCTATAAAAAAGTGGGTACAACTCACTTCTACGTAGCAACAAAGAAGAAAGCATGCACAATTGGAAACAACTGTTGGCATCGGCAATTGAAAGATACTAAAAATAATGGGTAAAACTACAAGAAAGCGAGTACAACTCACCTCTACATATCAGTAGAGAAGAAAGCATGCACAATTGGAAAAACCTACTGGCATCAGCAATTGAAAGATATTAAAATTAATGGGTAAATCTAAAAGAAAGTGGGTACAACTCACCTCTGTGTAGCAGTAGATAAGAAAGCATGCACAATTGGAAATAACTGCTAGTATCAAAAATTGAAAGATACTAAAAATATTGGGTAAATTTGCAAGAAAATGGGTACAACTCACTTCTACGTAGCAGTAGAGAAGAAAGAATGCATAATTAGAAATAACTATTGGCATCAGCAATTGAAAGATACTAAAACTATTGGGAAAATTTACAAGAAAGGGGGTACAACTCACTTCTACATAACAACCGAGAAGAATGCATGCATAATTCAAAACAACTACTGGTATCAACAATTGAAAGATACTAAAATTATTGGGTAAATCTACAAAAAAGTAGGTGCAACTCACTTCTACATAGCAACAGAGAAGAAAGAATGCATAATTGGAAGTAATTAGTGGCATCAACAATTGAAAGATACTAAAATGAATGAGTAAATTTGTAAGAAAGTAGGTACAACTTACTTTTATGTAACAACAAAGAAGAAAGCATGCATAATTGAAAACAATTGTTGGCATTAGCAATTGAAAGATACTAAAATTAATGGGTAAATCTGTAAGAAAGAAGGTACAACTCACTTCTACATAGCAACAAAGAAGAAAGCATGCATAATTGGAAACAATTGTTGGCATGTTGATCACACAGAACAAATGGAAGTGGTGAATCGAAAAATAGTTGACTTGAAACGGTTGACCAGTGGTTCTAAATGGTTTTATGACAATTTAAAGATGGTTTACCAATGTGAGACAGGTTTGCTGGTCAATTTTGGACTTGTAAGTCCAAAAGAGAAGCCTATCAACTAAATATATAAAAACACTTTAATTTAATTGTATTCCCATTTTACTTATGACAACTCTAATAAAGAAAAATCTAAAACTAATATAGATTTTAAATGTACTTATTTTTTAAATATTAATATATCAATTATTTTATTTATTTAAAGATTATTTTACTTTAAGTTAAATTATTAATTTTAAAAACATTTATATAAATATCTATTTCTATTTTTAAATAATAGATATTTTAAAATTTATTAATTTAAATTACAAATTCTATCATAGTTATTAAGAAAGTATATAAGTGCAAATCTTATTTTCAAAAAGTAAAATATTTCAATTTAAACTCTAACTTATAATAGTAATTAAATAAATAAATAATACTTTAGTTTAAGTATTATCATTTTACTTATGACAATTCTAAATATTTTTATTTTCTTTTTATTGAGTGGTGGTATAATTTTATATCATAGAAACAAAAATATAATATATTATTAATAGAAAAAATGGGTGTAATGGATCACACTTTAAAGTCAAATTTAAAAACAAAACACCAAAATTCTGTCAAACCACTAAGTTGCCAAGGTTATATGAGCAGAAGAAGGGAGGATTCTTATTAAGAGAGTGTTGTTAGAAACCAAGATCAGAAATGCAAACCAGAAAATACCTTTCACAAGAGAAAAACAAAAAAAGCAAGAACAATTTGCATGAAGATGTGCAAAATGAATAATATTTAGGAATTTAGAAAATACAAGAGATGAATTGCTTTATAAAAGAAATGTATGCATAACACTAAAGGTAAAACCTAATTTTGAACTAAAATTAGCTCAACTAAATAAAGCTCTTATTAATTAAGTAAACTAATTATTACCTAAGTAAACTTAATAAAGAGTAATTAAATAATTAATTACACCAACACCCCCTCTTAAGTGAAACTTAGGGAGACTAAAAAACATGCACCTAATGCTAGGATGAATGCAGGAATGCATGAAAGTATGAATGGGTCCCAGAAACTAGTCCATGTTAGGTACCCATGTACAAATGCAATGCAAACTAAACCAAACGGGATAAAGGAGAAAACCATGTGGGACAAAACTCCTCCCCAAAATAGGATGTAAAAACAACTAAGTGATGAAAGATGGAGGACTCCATAAGACCCCCCAAGGACACCATCCATCATGAAGATACATGAAAGAACCCCCGATAAGAGGGGAATAAAGAGACAACATAAACCCCCCATAATGAAGTAGCTCCAAAAAGACTAAAGAAACTACATCTCCTGAAAGAAGTGAGAGGGAAGAAGCCTCATGAATGCAATCTCTGAAGGTGAATTAGGTGTAGCCCAAGATGTCTCCATAGAATCAAGTGTGACCTCAACCAATGAAGAAGTCAAAGCAGGTGAAGACTCAAGAGAAACCTACAAATATGAATGATCAACTAGGTCCTGTTGCCCTGAAACAGAAGAAACCACATTTGTAGCCATAGAAGTATCGGCAAATGAAATAGTAGGTGGATGAGATGGAATGGATGTCTCAAGAACTGTATCTGAAGTGAGAGCACCAATGTGCAAGAAGCCAAATGTCTCCTCTGAATGATGATTCACACTAGAAGTGTGATGAAAAACTGTAGGAACATAAGCACCATTAGAAGCAAAATTTTCAAAGAAATAAAATCGAGATGAGTGATCCACCACCCCAAAAGCAAGAACCTCTCTACTCTCCAAGTCTTTGATGATAACTAAATCAGGTGTGAATTCCACAAATCTCCCATTGCCTCCATGTGTGATCTGATATATGGAAAGAAAGTTGTTCATCAAATGAGGAACACACAAGACATCCTGAAAAGTGTTGTCCCCAAAACTAATAGACCCCTTCCCTGTAACACTCATGTATGTATTGTTTCCCATCAAATTAGGAGACATAGTGCAAGGCTCAAAGGAAGTGAACATAGACTATGAAGATGCCATATGATGAGATGCTCCTAAATCTAGAAGCCATCTACCTCATCCATGACCTAAATAAGTACAAAGAGCATGTCCCTTCATATCTGATGAAGTATGTAAACCAATTGTGCCCCTGTCAAGTTGTTCTGAAGAAGAAGAATGAGGGGAAGAAGATGATGCAGACATCCTAGAAGGCAAATCAATCTGATGTTTCTTAAGAAGATTCTTTAGCTCATCAATGTCCTTATAACAACTATGTTCTACATGTCCTTCTCTCTTGCAATATGCACATGTAACCTTCTCCTACTTAGACGATTTCCCCTTAGAAGAGGAGGATGAATCTGAGGACTCCTTTTGTTGCTCATGAGATTTGGAATCCTTGTGTTTTTGTTTCTTTCCCTTTCCATTGGAAGCCTTTTGATCTATGTGCCTTGAGATGCAATAAGTGCTTGTGATGTAGAAGGTTTCAAATTTCCCATGCTATCCAACTTAGCTTTCTCTCAAGTGAGAGATGAAGCAAAGTCATCGAGAGATGGCATAGTGAATTTGGTACCAAGAGAATCCCTAGTGGCATAGAAGGTAGATACAAAAACTAAATAATCTGGTCCAAGCTTGGAAATAATGGACAATATCAACTAAGAGTCCTGCTTATGAATACCATATTATGTCAACTACAATCTAAGAGACTTGATTTTTATGAAGAACTCCTATATGTTGTCAAAATCCCTACAATTTAAGCCAATAAGCTCATTCTCCAATTGGAATCCTCTCATAGTATCCTGCTTCCCAAACAAAGACTCCAAAGTAGTCCAAATTTTATGGGGTGTAGTGCAAGACTCAACATGAAAGAGAAGATCAAGAGAAATAGACAAACATAATTTACCAAAAGCCTCATCACACCTGTTAAACCATTTTCTCTTTTCAGCAGCACCTGTAGGTTCAACTTTTGTACCCATGGTCACTCTATACAACCCTTTGTGCATCAAATGAATCTCCATTTGTTTTTTCCAACCAAATTAGTTGAATGGAGTAAGGGATACAATATAATGTGAATCTAAGATGAAAAATAGTAGTACATATTCTCAATGCAAAAAAAAAATTCTCTTTGATTTTAAAAAAAAAGCCTAAATTGCACGTTTCCCAAGAAAATAACCAAGAAAGAAAAAACTGAGATCTGATAAAATTATCAGGTACTTGGTAAAAAAATTTGGAAAATCAGGTCTGATATCTATGAAGAGGACTGAGTTAGCTTTCTGATGTTGCAAAAATTATGAAAAACAGATACCCAAGTCAAAAGTTATGCTCCTCGGAGTGAAAACAGATAGTTCTGACTTCAGAGGCCTGTAAAAATAAACTGAAGAAAAATATGGAAAAACCACCTACACCACTAGAATGGGCTCAGAACCAGTTTTCCAATGGTATCTTGTTTGCAAAAATCCGAGTTCATACGCCCAAGTTATGCTCGATTTAGTAAAAGTGCTCCAAATTGGCCAATAAGGCTTGCATGTAGCCCTGGGGGCTAAAATAATAAGCCCTTGGTTGCTTCGGCGGACCAGGGGGCTAGCGGCTGGGGGCTGGGGTGGAGCCCCTAGTCACCCACGTGATCACATGGGTGTTGGAGTCGGCGCCTGGGGGCTGGACCGGAGCGACTGGTCCTCGGAAGGACTGAGGGCGCGGGATAGAGAAGCCCTCAGGAGCTAGCGCAGGGGGGCCAATGTCGGGTTGGATGGCAGTGGCCATTGGGCAGCGCCACGATGGCCGCTTGGCAACAATGATATTTTAACCGCTTTTTTATTTTTTTTGAAAAATTTGCCTCATAATGCATGTTGGGGAGGCTGTACGGCTTCCCTGGCAAATAAATTTGCCTCTCGGATCAATTGCTCCAATTTCGACCAAACGATAGGTGTTCCTAGGGTTTTTGGTTGCTGCAAACATAATGGTGACCTCTATTTTTTCCCAAAATGCCCAAAAAAATCTGCTACCCACAGATCTTGCAAAAAAATCACCAGATTTGAAACCCTTGCTAATCTGGCAAACAATGATGAAAATCAATGAAACAAAAGCCAATCCTGACTTTTTCCAGCACTTTGAATCCAATGTAGATGCCCGATCTAATCCAAAATGCTCCAAAAATAAGCTCAAGGTATGAAACCCTCAAGGATCCCCGAACGTGCTCTACAATGAATTTCTCCAAAAACTGAAAAGGGGTTGTAAATCAAGGCTTAAATACCATGTTAGAAATCAAGATCAAAAATGCAAACCAGAAAAAGCAAGAGCAATTTGCATGAAGATGTGCAAAATGAATAATATTCAGGAATTTTAGAAAATACAAGAGATGAATTGCTTTATAAAAGTAATGTATGCATAACCCTAAAGGTAAAACCTAATTTTGAACTAAAATTAGCTCAACTAAATAAAGCTTACTTATTAATTAAGTAAACTAATTATTACCTAAGTAAACTTAATAAAGCTTATTTGGATGAATGCATGAATGGGTCCCAGAAACTAGTCCATGTTAGGTATCCATGTACAAATGCAATGCAAACTAAACCAAACGGGGCAAAGGAGAAAACCATGTGGGACAAAAATCCTCCTCAAAATAGGGTGCAAAAATAAATAAGTGATGAAAGATGGAGGACTCCATAGGACCTGGTATCAGAGCTCAGAAATGCAAACCAAAAAATACCTTCCACAAGAGAAAAACAGAAAAAGCAAGAGCAATTTGCATGAAAATGTGCAAAATGAATAATATTCAAGAATTGAGAAAATACAAGAGATGACTTGCTTTATAAAAGCAATGTTTGCATTACACTAAAGGTAAAACCTAATTTTGAACTAAAATTAGCTCAACTAAATAAAGCTTACTTATTAATTAAGTAAAGCAATTATTACCTAAGTAAACTTAATAAAGTGTAATTAAATAATTAATTACACCAACACCCCCCCTTAAGTGCAACTTAGGGAGACTAAAAATCATGCACCTAATGCTAGGATGAATGCATGAATGCATGAAAGCATGAATGGGTCCCAGACACTAGTCCATGTTAGGTACCATGTACAAATGCAATGCAAACTAAACCAAATGGGGTAAAGGATAAAATCATGTGGGACCTTTGTGGCCTCCCAGGGAAGCTGTGCAGCCTCCCCAACATGCATTACGAGGTAGATTTTGAAAAATAATAATTAAAAAGTGGTTAAAATATTGCCACCGTCGAGCAGCCACTGCTCAGCCGCCAAGCATTTCATCATGGATTCCTAACCCATAATGGTATGATCTTTGTATTTATCCTTTTCTTGAATAGGATCAAGACACTTGGAATTTGCAAGGTACAGGCAAGAAAATATCCCACTATCAAGCTACCTAGTATGACCACACTAAGAAGTGGAAGAATGTCCACATGGCAAGGGCAACTAACCATGACATCTATGGTGGGGAGATCCATGTGAGTTATGTTTGGAGTTATGGTTACAATCACAATGGTGCATGTGTGGTAGAAATGCATCCCTTCTAGCAAGATAAGGCAACACATGAGAAACTATATGGGCTCCTAACCTATAATGGTATGATCTTTGTATTTATCATCTTCTTGAATAGGATCAAGACACTTAGTGGAATTTGCAAGGTATAGGAAGGAAAATATCCCACTATCAAGCTACCTAGTATGACCACACTAAGAAGTGGAAGAATGTCCACATGGCAAAAGCAACTAACCATGACATCTATGGTGGGGAGATCCATGTGAGTTATGTTTGGATTTATGGTTACAATCACAATGGTGCATGTGTGGTAGAAATGAATCCCTTCTAGCAAGATAAGGAAACACATGAGAAACTATGCAAGGGGCATAACCTAATGCATAATGAGATTCTACAAGCAAGAAACTTCAAATCCACTTTATTAGCCTAGACATGTATCTTTAACATGAAATCTAAGAATATAATAACTTTAATATACACAAAAATTCTTCTCCAAAAGAAAATTTGAGAAGACAATAAAATTCCTCTTTTCAAATAGAGAAAAAATCCACTATGAAAGCCTGTCAAATTTGAGTAAAACTCACTAGCCTTTGAGGCTAGTCTTCTAAAAAGATAATATGTTGGGAAAAGAACTTCGGCTTGAAGGGCTTAAAGAAATCATGAACCCATTTCCAATCAGTGTAGGATCATAGGAAAAACATATGTACAAATGATTGAGAGTTTCCATATGGCCACAAAAGGACATAGAGGAATAGAAACTCTCAAGTGGATAAGATAAGATACAATGGGGAAACCCTAGTATAGAAGACACCAAGCAAAATAAACTAGCTTAGGCTCCATAAGAGTGGACCAAACTATTTGAAACTCGTGGTTTGATTGAGAGGTAATGTATAAAAAGATTCCACCCAAAATTGAGCTTGAAAACCATTAGAAAATAGGGAGAAACCAAGAATGTCCATTAAATGGTTTGTAATAATTGAAAGGAGTATCTAGATAATATTTATAATCCTTCCACCATGGCTCAATGTAGTAGATTATAAACTTATGAATCATATTAGGAGGAACCAATTTCAAAATGGTGTTGGAAGACTCCAAATCCTAGTTACCAAGCCTATATTTGGCTTTGACTTTAAACCAAGAAAGCCAATTTTAGTAGTTTTGGAAAAAAGGTTTGAAATGGTACAATCCCATGTTTGTACATACTTAAACCACAAACCTCAAAAACTTTTGCAAGTGATCATGTGAGACCACTAAATAGATTGTTGGTTGATAGAAATTCTAGTTCTAAATATATTCTTATTCCAAAAAAGCCACAATTTGGTAACTTCTCATGTGTGCCAAATACTTTTGGCAACAAAGTTCCTTGAATTTGTATTGGTTCCTACATGATGAGGAATTTGTGAAATCTCAAGCCACACTAAGCTTTATTTCCCTAGTGGAATCCAAAGCAATGCAATGCTCACTAAGAATTTTCTAGGCTTCATTACCTTCCAAGGCCCAAATAATCCACTCAACTCACAAAGCCAACACCTATTTGTAAGTTTCAAATGAGTTAATACCACTAGAGTCACAAGGAAGATAATAGGATTCCAAAACAACTCTATGAAATCATTTTCCTTGCTCTAAAGAGGCCTAGAGAATATTTGATCCTTCCAAATTCTAATAAGATGTTGCAAGTATGTGCAGATTGGTGTTGTCATTGATGTCAAAAAGATTGTGTTGTCATTGATGTCAAATGTATGTGTTGAGGGATATTGGTGTTGAAGATGAATATTTGGTGTTGTCTATGCTTTCATTTGTTACATTATGTTGTCATCAATTAATCTATTGATTTTAACCTTTGTTTATACCTTGATAAGCTTCTATTTATGGATGTAGTAGACATGAATATGTTGTGGATGTCTCTCTGGTGCTTGGTTTCCAAGTGCTTTTGAGAAAATTTTATAAAAAAGGAAACAATGAGTTGTAGTGTTGTTCTGGGTTATAGAGAGATGTTTTGGTTTTGCTCTACATTTATTCTAGGTTGAATATATGTCTATATGATTTGGATATTTTGGTGAGATGTGTTCAAAGATGTTATATTCAAGAGATGGTATGTTGGATCATTGTACAGTAAAAGTTGTGTTCACCAGTGTGTGACTGTGCATTGCAGAGGTGTCTAGGAGAAATGTTTTTTCTCCCCGTTTCTCCATAGTTATGCTTTAGGTTTTGTGATTCTGAAGGTGTGTTGATGGTATTGGTAGTTTACCTTAGTCAAGAGGATTTGAGGTTTGGTTCTTTGAAAGATAGTTTTTCAAGTAACAATGTATGGTAGAGCTATCTGAGTGTGTTGGGGTTGTACATTCTTCGGGTGGAAGTTGTTGTGGAGGAGTTTGTTGAATTTTAGGGTGCTTGAGGAATATTATAGATCATGTTCAAGCTTGGTGTGTGTTTTCAAGTCATCTTTCAATTTGAGGAAGCGTTTATTTAAAATTTTATTGGTGTTTACACTACATGTAAAGGATAAATATTGTTTGTGGTAGCATGTGGTTAAGTGGTATTGTTGATCTGGGTCCCAATTAAGGTTTGATGTGGTCCGCATTCATTTCTATCCACCATGGAAATTGTTTGGCACCGACCTAATTTAAATTTGCACGTTTGAGGTGCATTGCCAACCTTGGAAAGGGTTTCAAGGTTGAGGACGGTATAAGTATGAGTTGAATTGTTGAAGGAGGTCAAGATAGATGAAAGTGTGAAGTGTGTGATGTGAATGATGTGAATTATAGAGTTGTAAGGTGTGAATTTGAGAAAAGTAGTGTGAGCTTACAAGTGTTGGATTACCAGATGCATTGAGTAGAAGGTGTTGGATCTATTGTCGTGGAATCTCTGTTGCATTGAGACCATGTTCTTTGTGTAACATTTTTTCTCTATCTTCTTTTTCTATTCTGGTTGTGAGCCTTTCTAGACAGTGTGTCCTATTTTGTCAGCAATCCCTTATAACCAGTTTTGCAATTACTTATATTGTGAGATAATCCTCACCATGGTTTTTACCTCCTTGGGTTTTCCACGTAAATCTAGTGTTCTCTTGCACATGGTGTTAAAGTTGTTTTAGTTTATGTTTTTTTCTTTTCATGTTAAATCTTCATAACATATTAAGGGTTTAATGAATGCATGTGGATCTGACTATTAATGAGGATTTTGATGCTCTAATAAGATACAACTAATTCACCCCCCTCTCATTTGTCTTGTTTATTCAAAAATTGGTATCAGATCAAGGTTCCTTGGAGAAGATATTAACCACTTGAGGTAGATCTGGGATGGCGAACAAGAAGGAGATTCCTATGTTTGATGGGACAAACTATGCATTCTGGGAGATAAAGATGGAAGGCTATCTGGTTTACCTTGGATATGATGTGTGGCGATCAATGAAGACTCAATATATACCATACCCGCAAATGGGCTGAGCATAAGTGATGAGATCAAATCCTATGAAACAAATGGTAAATAAAGGTTTGTTCTCTTGAGTAGTCTTGCAAATTCTGAATTAGTGAAAGTTATGGATCTGAAAAGTGCTAAAGAAAATTTGGGATAAGTTGGAAAGTATTTATGAAGGAGATATTATGGTTAAACAAGCTAAGATAAAAAAATTGAAGACCACATTTGAGAACTTGAGGATGTTTGAAGATGGAAACATTACAAGCTATATGCAAAGGGTAGATGAAGTGGTGAGCTCCACCAGAGGTCATAGAGGAAAGGTCAAAAAACCTAAAGTGGTAAAGAAAATTCTTAGAACCTTTACTAAAGCTTACAGTTATAAAGTTTTTTTCTATTGATGAATCTCAAAATCTAGACCAGTACTCTAGAGATCGATTGTATGGATCTTTAACTACATTTGAGATGTGAGAGTTTGGTACTAACAATGGTGCAAAGGTTGAAACTTCTTTTAAGGCTGCAAAAATAGAGAAGACTAAAGAACTAGATCAGGAAGATATTGATGATGTGGAGGATAAATTTGTGAGAAGGATGAGAAGAGGTACTGGTAAGTACAAAGGTAAATTACCTTTCAAATGTTTCAGTTATGGACAAATAGGTCACTATGCTTCAAGATGTCCAAACAGAGTTGTGAATGAAAGAAACATGGAGAACAAAGGTAAAAAAATTAAGAAAAGCTATTATTTTAGAGAAGATGCAAGTATTTCTAATGATGAATTTAATTATAAAGATGTTGATGATGATGAATGATTGTTCATGTATTTAAAACATGAATATGTTTCTGCTAACTCTGAAATATGTGTGAAGGAAAGTGCTTTGGAGAGAAAGGATAAGACTAAAGGTACTTTGGTATCTACTTTTTATGTTAGACAAGATAAGAACTATTGGATCATTGACATTGACTGCTCAAATCATATGACTGGAGACAAGAGTAAGCTTGTTAAACTTGAAAAATATGATGGAGGACTTGTTAGATTTGGAGATGATTCAAGTGCTAAGATTTGTGGAATAGGTTCAATCAGTTTTGATGGCAAGCATAATAGTAATGATGTTTACTATGTCAAGGGTTAAAGGCATAACCTCTTGAGTTTTGGACAAATGTGTAGCAAAGGATATAATATTATGTTTCAAGATGATGAATGTGAGATCAAAAAAGGTCTAAAACAATGATTGTTGCTGGAAAAAAGGATAGATGGAAATGTTTATCAACTTAAGGGTGTTGATGGTCATTGATTTATGACTTAGATTAATGAAAGTTGGTTATAGCATAGGAGGATTTGCCACATCAATTTTGATAACTTAGTCAGAATCAGTTCAATTCAAGTAGTGAGAGATTTTCCAAGGATTACAAAGCCTATCAATGATGTCTGCAAGGAGTGTCAGATTGGAAAGCAAACAAGAAGTTTCAAGGGTAAAGAATAATCTTCTACCAGATTGTTGGAATTGGTGCATACAGACCTTTGTGGTCCTATAAGAGTTAGAAGTCTTCAAGGTGATAGGTATTTCATGCTTTTGATTGATGATTATTCTAGAATGACATGGGTTACTTTTCTTAGAGAAAAATATAAAGCTCTAAATATATTCAAAACATTTAAAGTTATGGTTGAGAATGAAATGGATTTGAAGATCAAATTATTGAGCTCTAGCAGAGGTGGAGAGTTCACCTCCAATAAATTTAACATGTTTTGTGAGAATCATGGCATAAAGAGGCACTTGTCTACCCCTAGAACTCATCAGAAAATGGAGTGGTTGAAAGGAAAAATAGGACTATTCAAGAAGTTGCAAGGACTATGATGAAAGAAGCTAATCTACCAAAAGTCTACTGGAGAGAAGAAATTCATACTGTTGTTTGCATACTTAATAGATTTCAAGCAAAATCAAATAGCACAAAGACTCCCTACGAATTGTGGTATGGAAGGATCCCTACTATCAAATATTTTAGAGTATTTGGAAGAAAATGTTAAAACATAAGAGATGATGAAAACTTAGGAAATTTTGATGTAAGGTTTGATGAACGAATTTTCCTTAGATATTCTACCAAAAGCAAAGATTATAGATATAACAATAAAATATTGAGAAATATTGTTGAGAGTGTAAATGTCAAATTTGATGAAGATTTTCAGAATCCAATGGTGATAGATGGATATGAATCAGATGAACCTACTTGCATAGAAGAAGAAGAAAAAGCTAAAGAATAGGAAGTACAAGATGAAGAGGAAGAAGCTCCAGAAAAGACCCCTAGAACCCCTAAGTATGTGAAGAGAAATAATTCTAAAGAACATATCATTGGAGAAAAAAGCAAAGGTCTACTAACAAGAATGAAAGTTTCTGAAGAAGAGGAAAAATTATGTCTACTTTCCAAAGTTGAACCTAAAACAATGATTGAGGTATGCAAAGATGAACATTGGATGAAAGATATGGAGGAAGAACTTATGTAGATTGAGAAGAATCAAACTTGGGAACTTGTCCCAAGATCAACAAAAAAACATAATTGGATCTAAGTGGGTGTTTAGAAACAAACTAAATGAGAATGGAGAAGTGGTAAGAAACAAGGCAAGGCTTGTGTGTAAGGGTTACTCACAAGTTGAAGGAATAGACTTTGAGGAGATATTTTCTCTAGTGGGTAGAATGGAAGCAATCAGGATGTTTTTGGAATTTGCAGCACATAAGGACTTTACATTTTATTATATGGATGTGAATTATTCTTTCTTGAATGGAGAGTTAGAAGAAGAAGTTTACACAAAACAATTGGAAGGATTTTAGTTTTCAGATATACCTAATATGTTATGCAGATTGGAGAAGGCATTGCATGGATTTAAGCAAGCTCTTGGAGCTTGGTATGCAAGGTTGGATAAGTATTTGATACATCAAGGACTCAATAAAGGTATCGTAGATAGTAATATTTACTTTAAGGTTGGAAAAGATCAAATATTGATTTTAGCTGTGTATGTTGATGACATTATCTTTGGAGGCAATGAAGCTATGTGCAAGAAGTTTGTAGAAGAGATGCATAAAGAGTTTGAGATGTTTATGTTTAGGGAGATGAATTTCTTCCTTGGGCTATAAATCAATCAAACAGATAAAGGAATACTCATTTCACAATCAAAGTATGCCAAATAAATGTTAAAGAAGTTTGGAATGGAAGACTCCAAACTGGTATGTACTCCTATAGTTACTAGTTGCAAATTGAGCAAGGATGATGAATCCCTTAAGGTTGATCAAAGCAAGTACAAATCTATGATTGGTGGACTGCTATATCTAACTGTTACTAGATTGGATATCATGCACACAGTTTATCTTGTGGCTAGATTTCAAGAATATCCTAGAGAGTCACATGTAGTAGTGAAGAGGATATTCAGATACCTAAAGGGTACTCCAAATCATGGCTTGTGGTATCTAAAGGATACTAATTTCACATTGAGTGCTTATACAAATGTAGATTGGGATGGTTGTGTTGACGAAGATTGGATGTAGATTGGTGTCATGGCTAAGTAAGAAACAAGATTTAATTTCTTTATCTACTGCAAAGGCTGAGTACATTGCAGTAGCATCTTGCTGCACACAAGTGTTGTGGATGAGGCAAACATTGAAGGATATCAAAGTGGTGTATGATAAGCCTATTTCTATATTTTGTGACAATAAAAGTGCAATAAATATTTCAAAGAATCCAGTGATGAATTCAAGGATAAAACATATTTCAATCAAATATCACTTTCTAAGAGAGAAGGTTGTGGATAATGGAGTGAATCTTGAATATGTGTTTACAAAGGATTAGATTGTTGATATATTCACTAAGGCTCTTCCTAAGGATACTTTTGAATATCTTCAGAAGGAATTGGGGGTTATTTCCCCTCCTTTAAAATATATGCATAAGGAGATGCATCAGTCCAATGGATCTCAAAATATATCCCTTATTATGGGTTGATGTTGGTGGCTACCTCTTAGGGGGATTAGGTAGTGGTATTACAAATTGTTGCAGATTGGTGTGTGCTACTAAGGGGGAGTATTCAAAGCAGTAATGGAAAGGTGTTTTAGATAATTTGTGTAATGTCAAAGGAGAATAATGTCAACAAGATTGTGTTTTCATTGGTGTCAACTATATGTGTTGAAGGATATTGATGTTAAAGATGAATAGGTTGTGTTGTCTATGCTTTGATTTGTTGCATTATGCTATCATCAGTTAAGCTACTGGTGTTAACCTCTATTGCTACCTTGATAAGCTTTTATCTATGGATGTAGTATTAATGAAGATGTTTCTTTGGTGCTCGGTTCCCAAGTGCTTTTAAGAAAATTTGATAAAAAGAGGAAACAATGAGTTGCAGTGTTGTTTTGGGTTACATAGAGATGTTATGGTTTTTCTCTACATTTCTTTTAGGTTGAATATTTGCCTATGTAATTTAGATATGTTGGTGAGAGGTGTTCAAAGATGTTATATTCAAGATATGGTATGTTGGATCATCATACAGTAGAAGTTGTGTTCACCAATGTGTGACTGTGCATTGTAGAGGTGTATGGGAGAAATGTTTTTGCTCTGCGTTTCTCTGTAGTTATGCTTCAAGTCTTGTGATTCTGAACGTGTGTTGATGGTGTTGGTAGTTTACCTCAATCAAGAGGATTTGAGGTTTGGTGCTTCAAAAGATAGTTTTTCAAGTAATAGCTTATGACAGAGCTTTCTGAGTGTACTCAAGTTGTACATTCTTCAAGTGGAAGTTGTTGCGAAGGATTTTGTTGGATTTCAAGGTGCTTGAGAAATATTCTAGATCATGTTCAAGCATGGTGTGTGGTTCACAAGTCATCTTTGGGTTTGAGGAAGTGTGTACTTGAAATTTTAATGGTTTTTGCATGGGTATTAGCTAACCTAGTGTTTACACTACATGTGAAGGATAAATATTATTTGTGTGTGGTTGAGTGGTGTAATTTTTTCATTGTTTTCCCCCCTCTACTCAAGTAGGCCAAGGCCATGGTGAATCAAGGTAAATGTAAGCAAATAGTAGAAATAATTATTTATTTATTTATCTTCTTTTAATTGGAGAGTTCAAACCTATGATAAGTTTCTATTTTTAAATTTTTGTTTACAAGAAGAAAGAAAACGGTGGCAAGGATGTTTTTATTTCATATATCTATATTTATTTTGTTTTATTTTGAAGTGATTTATTTTATATTTAAATTGGAAATTTTCCCCATAGAAAGAGTAGTGACCATTATGGTTTTTGACTCCTATAAGTCATGGCTATGGTTGCAACCGACAGGGGTTGTAGGCCCTTTATTGTGTTATGACTCCTTGAGCTATGGTATTTTTCTTTATTTTATTAAATGCTAGTTAATTGTAGTTTTATTTTAAAAAATATGTTTTTTTTTGGTTTTTACGTACATAGTCCAAACATTATGCTTTGACATTCTATACCTTACTACAACTATGGAATGCCTCTTGCCATAATAAGTAATTAGTTTTAAAGATTCAAAATAGAAATAGAAATATAGTTATATTTTTTGAAATGGTAAATAAGGTTAATTTAGTTTTAAGTGTGGTGTAGGTTTTTTTTTTTGAAGATTTTCACTTTTTTATCTAAATAATATTCTATGATTAGATTTGGCATTGTTGCACCCAATGGATTAAAGATTGAACTATTCTCTATTTTTATTTGAATCCATGTCTGTGAAATTGATCATTATACCTATGCAAATGAGCCATTTCATTGGATTCAATTTGTGTGTGTGTGGAAATAAATTATGGACGTCTAAATGGATGAAATATATTTATCTTATTGTTTGGAACCTATTTACAAACTAAACAATGTTGATGAACACTTTTGGGAGTTTTCTAAGGATATTTTTTCTCAAACTTGTGGATTTAGATTTAATGGTTTGGAACAAAGGTCAAAGGCATATAAAACTATTCAATATGCCCTAATCTATCACTAAATAAAAACATTGATTTTAGTTGATGGTTCTCTCTAATGATGATTTAAGTATTCAAACATGAGCTGATTGAAAATGGTATCTAGATGGATACAAGTGAATTAGGGTTTTCCCATTTATAGAACAATTGACTTGACTTGAGAAAATAAACTCAAGTCTATAACAATTCAATATTTGGTTCTTAAAAATATACTATAAAAAACAAGCCAATCACTCAATAAAAACCTTTTGTAGAAGACCAGAGCTTTGTATCAAGGAATTGATGTGTCATAAATCAGTTGACCAATGCACACCATTGGTTTTACCACTACCCCTAAGAATTTAGGGGACTGTAGCATTATTGTGCATAAGCTTAGGTGTAGTAGGATAATATTTGTATTTATATTTCCTAAGTACAATAGAAGTTGAACAGACATATAAAAGATTAACTGAATAATCATTTTCATATTGATAAATTGTATATTTTGATTAAATAGAATACACTTTTCATTAAATATTTTTTAGTTGTCTAATTTCTATCCAATTTATTTGTTAATCTTTTATGCATTTCTTTCCTAGGCTTGATAGATTTCTTTAGGAAACACATGGGTTTTCTTCCAGAAGCACAAATCTATTTTTTTCTCAAAGTTCAAAGAGTCACTCTTATTAAGAACTAGATAGAAAATAAAATCAAGGTATTGATGATGGATAATGGTAGAGATTACTACTTTGAAGATGTTTAATATTTAATAAAAATTCTGGTATTGCAAGGAGAAGGATGACTTCATACACCCTTTGACATTATGAATTAAAAATAAGATAAAATGGAATAAGTTTCTTATTCAATATTTTTTTAGTTGTTTAATTTCTATCCACTACATTTTTCAATCTTTTATGCATTTCATTCCTATGCCTAATATATTTATCTATGAAAAATATGAGTTTTCTTCCATAAGAACAAGTCTAAGGTTTTCTCAAAGTTTAAAGAGTATTAAAATTTTATTGAGAACTACATAGAAAATTAAAAATCAAGCCATTGTTGATGGAAAATTGTGGAGATTATGCTCTAAAAATAAAATCAAGCCATTGTTTGATCTTTTGTTAAAAGTGTGGCAGTACAAGGAAAAATACGACTCCATACACTCCTTGACATAATGAAGTAAAAAAGTAGATAAAAAGGAATTGAGGGAGAAAATTAGGAGTATTCTCATTAGTGCCAATTTGGATCAAAATTTTGGGAAAAAGTTGTGGACATAACTTGTTATCTTATTAGTAGATCTCCAACATCATTTATTGTGGACAAAACCCTAAGGAGACTTGGTTGAAAAAGAAACATTCATTCTAGCATATAAAACAAATTTGTTGTGAGGCATGTGTAGATGTTACTAAGGAGAAGACATCCAAATTGGAATTCAAAGTGGAGAAATGTATCTTCATCAAGTATAGTGATGGTGTGAATGCATACACACTTTGGAAACCTAATACTAGAAATATAATGTATAGTAAAAATGTGATATTTAGTAAGATCTTATCTTCTCCTAAATCCTTGCAATCTAAAGATGAGAATAAGAAACTAGTGAAATCAAGGATAAACACCAAGGCCTCTACACCTAAGGTTGAATAAAAGGTTCAAGATGGAATTTATGAGCTTGAGTCAAAGAGTTCAAAGGAAGAATTAAAACTACAAACCCAACTCTTGAAGAAATTCTCAACAATGAATGCAACTTGATAGGTATAGCCAACATTATTTTAGTTGAATTTTTTATTTGTCTATTAATGATGGTGATCCTAGAACTATGAGGAGGGAATGAAGTCTATAAGAAATAAGTCATGGAAGAAGGCTATGGATGAAGATGTAACAATGTTCAAAAATAACAACACACTAGACATGGTGAAGCTTCCTAAGGACAAGAAAGATGTTGGCTACAAATAGGTTTTCAAGTGCAAGTTCAATTTTGGTGGAAAGATCAATAAGTACAAGGAAAATTAGTGGCTAAGGGCTATTCCCAAGTAGAGAGAATTTATTTCAGTGAGATCTTCTCTCATGTTGTGAATTTGACATCTATCATATTCTTATTATCTATTGTTTTCGATCTTGAGGTTGAAAAATGGATTGAGGACAATTGCAACATGAGGATTCAAAAGAGGAGAGATACATGACACAACTAGAGAAATTTATAGTGAAGGGTAAGGAATACTTGGTTTGCATATTGAAGAAGTCCCTTTATGGTCTAAAACATTCCTCACATATGTGGTATCAAAATTTTGATTCATATGTTTTCAAGTTGGGTTACGTTAGAGCTAAGAAATATCATTTTGTTTACTTCAAAAAAAATGATGATTAGTCTAATACTATTTCTTTATGTCAATAAAATATTTTTAATAATCTAGCAAGGATGTGATTTGGGCTCTTAAGATATTTTTTTGCTCAATTTGATACAAATTAATTTGGGAAACTATTTTTATTATAGGTACGAAGATCATGAGAGATAGATATAATAAAAAATGGTCAATTAAGGGAAGTATGATAGTCATATTGTGTAATGGTTTAAGATGAATGTAAACCAAGATAGTTTGATTTATGTCAAATATGCCTCGTAAAAACTAAGGTAGAGGACATGAGCCATGTCTGTTTTGCAACTATAGTTGGTAGCATCATGTACGCCATAGTCTACACCAAACTAGGTATTTCCCGAGAAATTAATGTCATAAGAATCTATATGTCCAACCCTAGAAGGGAGCATTGTATTAGAATGAAGAGAGTTTTTAGATGTATTTATAGCACTTCATAGTATTTTATTTACTAGCAAGGAGGATAGAATTTGAGCAAGACAAGGACATACATGGATTTGTAGATTCTAATTGGGTTGGTGATGTGGATAGAAAATGGTCTATCAATGGATACGTATTTACCCTATTTAGTGGTGCAATGAGGTTGATGAACAAATGGTAGTTTTTGATTGCTCTTTCAATGAAAAAGCTAGAGAATATGGTAGCTACACATGCCTATATGTAGGCACTTTGGATTTAATACTATGTTTAGACATCAGATTGAAGTACAAAATAATGTTGATTTAGTGTTTTGATAAGACTATCTTTAGCTTAAAAAATAAACCATGTCTTTCATGTAGGGACAAAGAACATTAATTTATAGTATCACTTTGTTCATGATATGATGGAGGACAAGAGGGTTTTGGTCAAGAAGGTGGACACATCTATGAATGTTTTCAATGCATTAAAAAATCCTATGATCATAGAGAACTATATATGCTGTTATTTGGCTATGGGGGTTGAACCCTAACTTCTAATAGCATTTATTTAACCCCTCATGCAATATATACAATAAATGAGAAATTTTTGGGAAGGTGTTTTACACCTTGTATAAAAAATGCATTTTATCTTAGTGGGTTACTTAGGCGTAGAGGGGCATATTAGATAATTGGTAACTTTTAAATATATAAAATTAATCCTTTATGTGGATTAAGACAACCCACTTGGATAAGTGTAATCTCACCATACTAGGAATTTTGTGTAGTTAAAATATAGTGATTAAATTGGCTAAAGATGTGTTTAGGAACCTAACTCATATTGGTAAAGTTGGTTGAGATGTAGACATATAAAAACCTAACGTTTTCTAGCAAGTGGTTGAGATGGGAAAGCAACAACCTTATCATGTCTCAAATCAAGCTAAATGGGGCACTAGAATTTGTGCCACCTTATTGAGATGTTAGCACATGGTTGTTAAGCTTCTTGCCTATATAAACAAGCCTTGGGTAAGTGGATTGGGCATTCTTTATTATGCTAATTTTAAAGCATTATAGGTTGAAAGTTGGAGGCAACTGTTGAATTCTTTGAATGTTAGAAGATCGCTTGTATAGAGTTGTGTTATTGGTTTATCTCCTAAAAATTGAATCTCAAGGACATCCTAAGAGGAGTTAATCTCAAATGCATATTGTGAAATCTTTGCAACTAGTCTCACATTAAGACTCTCCTCTTGCTCAATTTTTCTCCTTCATGGGTTCTTCCAAGTTATATCTTATGTTATTTTCCTTTCAAGTACATTGTAAATTTAATTTTAAGTGCTAATACTCTTGAAATAATTTAGATCTAATCAACTATCATAACTTTCCTCATTAGACTAATTAAGAATTTGTTGCATTTCAGTGTAATAGTTCCTTTCATCATGTGTACATGCAAATGACAGAAAGTGGATCATATGTGAAATGATCATTGAACATGTAGAATAAAGCAACATGTGCATAACAATCGTTGAGAAACATATTAATAGAAATGCTAGAAATAAGAAATATAAACATAGGAGACAAAGAGGAAATTGGAAAGGCAACGTGAATAGGGAAAATGGAGCAAAAGCATAGAACACACACAAGAGAGAAATTGGAGTGAGTCCTAATACAATGCAAATATCATGATCACTCAATTAGGATCATTGTCATCCTTTCTCCTTGAAAAACACATGCACATAAGAAGAAGTGGTAAGGAATGGGAAACAATAACAACTAACATGAAGATAATACTATGTGTTTGAATCAACATGAAGAGGGGTATTATTCCTTAACATTTTGTATCACCCCAAAATACATATAGAGGAAACATACAAAGAGTGTAGAAAAAAAATGAAAGGATACACATGAAGGTGCACAACATATGGTGGAAAATGGAACATAATAGACCTAAATATTTATGTCAACATGAAGGTGTCACCATCTTGATGTTTTGCATCATCCCCAAACCCTTAAGAAGAGAAGGTATTGACATGCAAAGAGGAAAGGGTTTAGTGAAGATAAAGTGGAAACATGGATGCCATAGAATATCAAACATTGTCTCCTAGCATGTCTTAGCATAAACCAAAGGGTAGCATGCATCATCTACAATAGTGGGGGGAAATAACCACAAGACAAACATACAAAGTGGAATAGAAAAATAAATCAAAAGAAAGAATAATATCAAGAAAACATTGGCTAATAAAATCTGCTTCAGGTCTCCTTTTGAAGCCTATGGTTGGTTTGAAGTGTGGTGTCTCTAACCCTTCTGTGCACATGCCTCTTGTTGAGGCCTCTCCATCTTGTGCCCCCCTTGTGGGTTCGACCCCTTTCACCCCTCCTCTCATCTCTATCACTTTTATTTGGGTTCATAGTTACTCTTTGGCCTCTGCCACATCTAATCTAGTCCTACTCACCCTCCATAGGTGTTCCCTCTCCCATGTGCCAAACCTTCCATGATGGTTTTTTGTGGGGAGAATGTTGTTGAGAATGAGAGTTTTACCAGTGATAGGGATTGGTGTGTCAATTTTCCAACCTCTAGCCCTCTCTTCCCAAACTACACCAATGGGTTTTGGATTCTTGGAGGCCCCTTATGGCTAGTAAAATTTAGCTCTTCCCTTGTGCTAAGGGTTTTTTCATTGCTCCCTTTGCTTCTTTTGAGGAACATTGTTCGATGATGGGTCAAATTTGGGCTTGGGGTGAGCACCCTCTCTCACTCAAACCCTAGAATTATTTCTTCAACCCCCTTATCAAACCATTGAGTGTGTATTTGGTGTTGGTTAGACACCCAAATCTTCCCCTCCAATTTTTGGAGGAGTCTTATTATGAGTCCATTGGAAACTCTATTGGTTGCTTGTTGAAGGTTGATGATTCCACTTCTTTTATGGGGCATTCAACCTTTGCTCGTATTCTGGTGGATATTGATATCTATTTTCCTCTTCATGAGGATGTAGTTTTGTTGGTTGGGGTTTGGCCCTAGTTTCAACTGCTCAATTATGAGGGCCTTCCTTTCAAGTGTCATCATTGTTTCACTACTAGTCACCTAGCTTTGGCTTGCTATCTCTTGCATTGAAGTTGGTGTGACCAATTGGTGGAAGAATGCTAATGATGATCTCTTGACTATTTCAACTTTTGTCTCTTTTGAGGATGTCTCCTCCCAAGCATCTAATGAGCATCTTGCTTTCGAAGCAGATTTGGATTGTCCTATGGACCCTTCTAGTGTTTCTCCTATGGAACTCTAGATGTGCGGCGAGTTCATTAGAATTTCTCACAGCTAGAGTGTTTGCAGTCAAACTTCACAGTTTCTTCATGCAACACTCTTCCATTGAGATAAATCAAGAAAAGTGTTAGAAGCGTAAAGTTGTAGAAGAAACAGAGGTCATCACTCTAGTTACAGAGCTGCCAAAGTTACCAATCAGTGAACTATTAGTTTAATTGTGCAAATACTTCCACGATTGCTCAAGTTGTTGACAAGTAGTGAACTAACAATTGAGGCATGTGATGATCTCTAGACATAGAGATAGTTAGCAACTGGTTGGATTTAATTACTCAAATTGTTGAAATGTGAACTGCTAGTTAGGATGTCTTGCCTTTCCAAAGATGGCATTTAAGACTAGTTAGCTTGATGCCTTTTCCAAGTTAACTCATTGTCCCACTTTTTATGCATGTCTATTTTTGGAGTCGAGTTCTGTTTAGTTTAGAATAGTTAACTGAAGTAGTCTTTTGAGTTAACTATTAGGTTACCTTTGTTTAAACATAGGAGTAAATATTGCATATTGGCAAGAACTGTTTGTTAACTCAAGGAGACTTTAGGGTTACCTACTCCTTTGAGTGTCTATAAATAAGAGCAACCTTGCTCATTGCAATTTAAATTTACTTCGTGATAACAAAATTTTGAGTCGGATAGCCTTCGACTTTGTTACTTAGTATATGTTCTTGAATCATACTTGTGATAGCAAAATATTGAGTTGTTTGCTTGTGTTCTTGTTTTTCATGTACTTGTGTTCAGTCTTTGTCAAGTGTATTTTGGTTGATCGTATGTTGTATGATTGTCCTCTTTCATATGATATTTTGTCCCAAAAAGTGTAATCTTTGATTGACAATGAGGAAATAAATCAAGAGAGCAATGAGCCTTTGATCCAAAATTCTCAAGATCTTTCATATTTGTTGTTTCTATAATTTTGTTTTGATCTACACCTCGAAAGAGAAATGAATTTTTGAGGGAATTTAGATATTAGGATTATCGTTTGGTGTTGTTTCTAGTAATCTTTATTTCAGCCTACACCTTGAAAAGAGCACCTCGCCTTCAAGGGAATCCTGAGATCTAGCTTATTGTTTGATGTTTTACTTATATAAGCTCCATTCTCAATGTAAATCTGAAAGAGCAATGAGCCTTCATATGAGTTTTGAGAACAATTTTGTTTAATTTAGCCAAATCACTCTCATTACGTTTAAATCCTCTCACTCTGAATTTTCCTGAGATAGAAGCATTTTAAGTTTTAGCCTAGTTGTAGTTGAGATCTTCGAAACCAAAGAAAACCTCAATCGTAATGCATGGTGTTTTATAACCTTGTGCTCTATAGTTGAGTAAAAATATAGGAACTTAGTTTACATTTCTTTCTTTGCATCAACACCAAAAGAGGGAGCTTCCCCTCCTAATTTGAAGACCAGTTTATCTGTGCATAGTTGTTTGTTTCCAATACGCACTCCAGAGGTGCAAATTGAAACACCAACAGTTTTTTGGCACCCACCGTGGGGCATGAGGCATAAAAATTCAAGAAAGCTTACATTTTATTTCATGGGAATGACGATCTGGCCTCCTATTGCATGATCCATACAAAAGAAATGGATGATAACAACAATAATTCTAGCAAGAGACGTCCACCCTCATTACCTTGGGGTAATAACATTAGACCTTTGGCTTTTCAGGTAAATCATGAGTTACCTAAAGGGTCAAGAAATCACTTTCCCCGATTTCACGGTGATGGAAATCAACACCTGAATGAACATTTTGTTGCATTCACAATGGCTTGCACCGTGTTGCATGTAGCACATGAATACATCACAGTGCATCTCTTTGTAGAGGCTCTTGCTGGGAATGTTGCCAATTGGTTCAATCATCTGAAGCTAGGCATTATTACAAGTTGGGAAACTATGAGCGAGAAAATTTTGGCAAGATTCAAGCCCACTGAAGACAATCATCTATTGTTTGCCCAGCTTGCAAATTCAAATATGGAACACAACGAGCACATGAGGGAATTTGTAGCAAGATTTAATCATCTTGTTACACAAATTTCTTCTATACTCGATGGACATCACCAGATATTTTGATGAGTTGTTTCATAAATGCTCTTCCATCATAGATAGCCTTCTTCCTCAAGACGAAAAAAGAAATAGAGTTGAAGAGTGTGCAAGAACACGCCATCAAATTGGAAGATAATATGATCACTTATGGCTTGATGAAAACATATTCTATCAGATCTCTTTCTTAACAATCGTACCAGCCAAAAATAAATAATTTCCAACCATGGTTGCCAACACCTCCATCAAGACCAATGATTGAAGCTGCACACAGTGCAATATTTTTCTATTTCTATGAGACCAATGCACATACCGGATCCACATGTCCTGAGAATCTAAGAATGAACCAAATCATGGAATGCGTTGAAGTTGCTCCCAATTCTATTTTTCTACCAACACCAAGATTGAACGTTGTCTTACCATAGACAAACAACTTTGATGGCAACTTTGTTGTGGGATACTTTGAAAGAGAACCTGTCAATCAAAAACAAGAAGCATACTATTAGTATTCTCTTGCAGTGAATCATGAAAAATTTCAATGTCTGTCTTTACATGTGTTCAACACTTCAAGGCACTAAAAGAAGAATAAAAAAGATGCAAATCAAATAAAAAGGGTAAAGAAGTGCCTTCCACTTCTAATCCCAAACCTTCACATGGGAACATCATGCCACTTACTCAAGATCTATCTTCAGCAAGTTTTGATATCGCCGCTTCCATGATGAAGACCAAGGTACAAATCTCTCAACGAGAATATCTTCAGGACCATCCAGAACAACTAGATCAGATTCTCAAGGTCATAAAGGAGAAAGTTGTGATTCAGCCCACATCGCTCAAGTCATCCATTTTAGCAGAGGAAAGCCTGAAACGGGCCCTGGTAATTATGTGGCTTTGTTAGAGATAGGAATTGAAGACCAAAACATTGCTTGTTTTGAAAAGAGACTGATAGAGGATACACAGTTATGCACAATGCGGTTTGATGAGGGTTGTTTAACAGAAGGTTCAAGACCAGGGGAAATGATCATCTCCCCTAAAGGATAGTCATACCCAATTGCATATTGCCTGCAATTGGAATTCACTGAAGCTAAGAAAGAGGCACTTTTTTTAGGCCTTAAAAATGTCGAAGACATGGGAATCAAACTCCTATGTGTTAAGGGTGATGTAGAGCTGATTGATGAGCTAGTCAAAGGATATTTCTAGATCAGAAAAGATCACCTATGACATTATAGAAATCGAGTTTGGAACTCGATCGACCAGTTTGAAGAATTCAACATCCTAAGGATGTACGATAGTAGAACTAATACCTTAGGGGTATTAACTTTCCCATTTGCATCATATTTTGACTTTTATCAGAGTACCTTTGCTTGGATATGTGAAAACCTGAGAATCTTCATCCCAGAGGGATTGTCTCTTGCAATACCCATCAGAAGAGAAGTAAAGCCTTTCAAGCAGAAGCGACATCGATGGAAGGCTCTTCTCGTTGCCATGTAGCGGACAATATTCAAAGCACTTCATTCCTTCGGTGGTGGAGTGAATATTTGTAAATAATTTTCTTTTTATTTTTCTTTATGTTGTAATGTATTTCCCCATTTCGTAAAGTTTTGTCGTGTTTTAGGTGATTATGTAGTCTTGTTTTTAGGTGATTTAGGAAAACTCCAACTATTAGGTGAATTAGGAAAACGTCCTAACTCCATTTCCCAACTGATAAGATATTGGTTTGCACTTTAAAAACCTAGAGATTCTCGGTTCTCCTATACCGTAAGTATCCGACATGCTCTCCAAACAGAGCCTAATGTTGTACCCAAAATAAAAAATTTACTTCAATAAGGCATTTTGGTAAAAATGGTCTAAATCTTGTAAAATTGTTGTCAAAATTCAATTTTAGGTCAAAAGAAGCATGGATTTTTTGTGGGTTTATTGTCAAGAGGATACTTGCAAATTTTAAAAAAATGAAAATTAGAGTTTTGAACCCCTGTTTTTAGGAAAACCCTAAAAAATAGGACCTTTCTAGAAATGACTCAAAATGATTTTGATAGGTTAATTTCACTTCATGATCACACTGGTCAAGTCAAAATCATCAAAAATCTAGTTTTACTCTAGTGGGTCTATTTGACTTTTTCAAGAGAAAAGATAGGACCTCTAAGGTCAACAATGGCAAATGGCCAGTACCAAGTATCAAGATCCAAGCTTCAGACATTGCATAAATGATTCCATGGCTAAAGATGCTTGAAAATATGCTCCACGACAAAGGGGAATTTCAAGAGTTGAAAATTGCAAAAAATAAACTGTCTAGAATGTTGGAAGCGTCATAGATCATGTGCACGCAATGACAAAATTTAGTCAACACATTAGCAGCAGCGACGATGCAGTTGACAAACACATGAATGGTTGGTGTTGGTGTTGTACGTAGATGACAAGCATGGACAGTAGACGATGATCGAGGTCAACATAGTTGACAAACACATGAATGGTTGGTGTTGGTGTTGTACGTAGACGACAAGCATGGACAGTAGACGGTGATCGAGGTCAACGCAGTCGACGACACAGTGAATGCAAAGCGCAAGGAGGTCAAAATCATCACAAAATGAATAAATTTGGAGCCCAAAGTGCCCCTGCTAGCCAGGGGAGCCCATGAATTCAAGAGGCTAACTGCAGTTGTTAACAATTGCAAAACCAACCGTCCTCTTCATAATTTTTCTAGTTTTTCGACGAATCGTCAAGCAAGTTCACCAAATTTGTCAAACACTGGAAAAACAAAGGCAGAGACATAAGATGCTAAAGGCAAGAGTCATCCAAAATGGCAGTCTATCAAGGGAACTACACCCCTATAGGCCAATGGTTCCCATGAAAGAAAGCTCTCAGATGTCAGTTTTTGGATTGATGATCTCCAAATGATATTCCCGGATTCAGCCCAACTTCACAACAAATCTGTTCGCCAACTCAAAGAACATATCAAATGGAAGTGACGGTTGATCAAATGATCACATGAAATGGAGGATAAATTGATGAACATCAAAGCAACTGCACCCCTACAGGCCAGGGGCCCTCATCATTTTAGTAACTAGTTGTGATTTTTAGCAATTGTCTTCTCCAAGACATCTTCTCAGCATCCTTCCAGCTTTGTGATGAATCTAGTTGCCAGTTTGCGAGACCTTCCAAACACTCATAAACAAAGATCAAGTGAGAAATACTGAAAGTGAAAGCGAGCTGAAGAACATGAAAATTTGGCTATATAGAAGAAAATGCACCCTTCTAGGAAAAGGTGCCCAACTTTTTGGAGCACCAAATGCAGCTTTCGTGCTTCAGGACTCTCGAGAAGACCTCTTTAGAGTTGATAAGTCTCTGCGATGAGATCGTTAGCAAATACATTGGAGCAATCAAAATCCTGACGATGAAGACCAAACTGGAGAATTTTGTGAAGGGTTACAAGGTGAAAATTATGCATGAGAAGCACAAAAGTGCCCCTACCAACCAAGGGTGCTTAGAAATTTGAACCCCCTAAATCAATCTTCTGAGCTTGCATAACCAGTCATCTATTCCATAATGTTTTCATCTTTGTAGTGGATTGAACATCTCAATCACGAGATTCGTCAGTCACCAGCAATTGCGGATCAAAGCATGGGAGGTCAAATTGAAGAAATTAAAAAGAATCCAAGAAATTGGTTGTCTGGCAAGAAAAAGCACACTTCTAGGAAAAGGTTCCCAAGGATTCAAGCCATCATAACTAGTTTTTGAGGTTTTAAGCTCCTGATAACATCTCTTCAGAGTTGATCCATCTCCACCATGAATATGTCAGCAAGGCCCCAGGATTAATCAAACGATCGGAATTTGGGATCAAATAGAGGTTGTCTATCAAGAAAAAGTTGAAAATCTTCAAAATATCCTAACACTAGGAAGGTGGTGTCCAAAGTCAACTCCCAGTTGCAAATTTTGAAGACTTTCTCAAGTCTAGGCATCCCAAAATTGGTGGAGATTGTTCTAGTTAACTCCCAATCATGCAAAATAACTCTTCAATCAGGATTTAGACGCCCAAATTGATTGCTTTCACCTCAAATTGATATTTATCAAGCATTTGGGTGTCATAACTCATTATTCTTTGTAGGTTGAAGAGCTAAAACACATATATATTTTCTCTCCAACACCATTTGAAGGATCTAATGGAAGCCATTGTTAGTTTTCTTCATATTTCTAAGTTCAGGTTGCATAGAAGGACATTTTTCACAAGACTTTATCTATGAGTGTCATTTTCCAAGGCAGTAGTTTATAACTTCTAGCTTCTCCCCACAACTTTCTTTTATTCTTGTCTTAGGTTTTCTTGCATGTCCAAGTAAACTCCATTTTTTCAAATATGTCCTTTTGGGTTCGTTCAGCATGAGATTGGCCACAAAACCCATGTGCCATTTTTTTTTGAAAAAGTTGCCTCGCTACTTCCAATTTTTAAGGTTTTTGAAAAAAGTCACTTTTTTCAAAAACTGACGAACTGGGTTTGATCAACTCACAGGCACTTACAATACCCATGTGCCAAAAAATTTCAAGAAAAATAGCTTCTAAAGCTTTGCCCCGAGGGATTGTTGCATGTCAAAGAAAAAGTCACTTTTTCAAAAATCTAACGTTGTGGGTTTGTTCAAAAAGATACTCTCAACAAAACCCACGTCTCAGAAATTTTCATAAAAATTGCCCCTCAAGGAAGCTATTTTTAGCCGCTACAAAAAAAGATGTTCAAATAGTGTCGTGTGCCAATCATTCTTCAAGATTCTCATAATACAATTCTCTCAAGTTGAATACAAGACCAAATCGGTCTTGCCACATTATTTCCCAAAGATGACTGACATCGATTTACATCAAGCACACCCAAAAGTTGACAATTTGACAAGCATAGACACTCAAAGTCCATGAATTCCATATGGTTTCATACCTCGTATATTTGATAGCCTTTCAAGGCTAGTTTAGATGGTTGAATATTGTTGGAACTCTGGATGTGTACTGAGTTCATGAGCATTTCTCACAGCTAGAGTGTTCATAGTCAAACTTCGCGGTTTCATCATGCAACTCTTCCATTGAGAAAAATAAAGAAAAACGTCAGAAGCGTAAAGCTGCAAAAGACACAAAGGTCATCACTCCGATTACAAAGCCGCCAAAGTTACCAATCAGTGAACTTCCAGTTAAATTATGTAGATATTTCTAGGATTGCTGAAGTTGACAAGCAGTGAACTGACAGTTGAGGCATGTGACGATCTTCGAACACAGAGACAGTTAACAATTGGTTGGAGGAGTTAATTACTCAAATTACTAAAGTGTAAACTGCTAGTTAGGACGTCCTACCTTTCTAAAGATAGCATTTAAGAAAAGAAATTAACTTGATGCCTTTTCCAAGTTAACTTGGTGTCCCACCTTTTATGCATGTCTATTTCTAGAGACACCTTTGTACACTGGAGTTCTTTTTAGTTTATAATTAGTTAACTGAAGTAGTCTTTCGAGTTAACTATTAGGTTACCTTTGTTTAGACATAGGAATAAATCTTGCAAATTGGCAAGAACTGTTTTTAGCTCAAGGAGACTTTAGGGTTACCTACTCCTTTGAGTGTCTATAAATAAGAGCAACCTTGCTCATTGTAATTTAACTTTACTTCATGATAACAAAATGCTGAGCCGGGTAGCCTTTGAATTTGTTACTTAGTATATATTCTTGAATCATACTTGTGATAGCAAAATGTTGAGTTGTTTGCTTGCACTCTTGTTTTTCATGTACTTGTGTTCAATCTTTATCAAGTGTATTTTGGTTGATCGTATGTTGTATGATTGTCCTATTTCATACGATTTGTTGTCCCAAAAAGTGTAATCTTTGATTGAATTTTAGGAAATAAATTGAGAGCAACGAGCCTTTGATCCAAAATTCTCAAGATCTTTCATATTTTTTGTTTCTATAATCTTTGTTTTGATCTACACCTCGAAAGAGCAATGAGCCTTCGAGGGAATTTAGAGATTAGGATTATCGTTTGATGTTGTTTCTAGTAATCTTTATTTCAACCTACAACTTGAAAAGAGCACCTCGCCTTCAAGGGAATCTTGAGATCTAGCTTACCATTTGATGTTTTACTTACATAAGCTTCATTCTTAGCGTAAATCTAAAAGAGAAATGAGCCTTTAGACGAGTTATGAGAACAAGTTTGTTTAAGTTAGCCAAATCACTCTCGTTACTTCTAAATCCTCTCACTCTGAATTTACCTAAGATAGAAGTATTTTAGGTTTTAGCCTATTTGTTATAGAAACTTATTTTACATTTCTTTTTATGCATCAATAACAAAAGAGGGAGCTTCCCCTCCTAATTTGAAGAGCACTTTATTTGTGCATAGCTGTCCATTTCCAATACGCACTCCAAAGGTACAAATTGAAATGCCAACAAATAGGTTTTATTATTTTTCTTCTTTATTAATTTAACCTCCTCTTTCTTTTTAAAAATGATTATGTTTTCAATTTTTTGTTCATTTTTAACATTTAATTGTAGCCTAAGGTTATTCTTACATTATTAGTAATGATAACCTAGTTATTGTATTTTTATTTTTCTATTTTTCTTGATGTTTTATTTTAAAACATATAGATATATGTATAATTTACAATGGATCATAGGTAAAGCTCAACAAGCCAGGGGTCTACTAGGGCTTTAAATTTGACTCATTATCACTGCTTTGGCAAATGTTACAAAGATTGAGCAACTTTCTACAAGTGGGAATTATGTTTGGAATTGTAATGAGTGTTAAAAATAAGTATACAAAATCTTATAATCAAGGGAAAGTCCACTTGTGTGTAATTGTCAACCAAAGAATTAGAGTGTGTGGTAAGATGAACAAAAATGAAAGAGGAATTGTCAAATGGGAAAATTCTAACTTATACCAAAGAGAAAGAGGAAGAAAATGGTACAATTGAGAAGATAAAAATCTCATCATTTGGCCTTCTTTCTAACAAAATAAACAAGGATGCAAGCCCATAACAAAGGGAATTTGAAAAGGGAGCAAGAGACAATGTCAATTAGCACATTATGTGTTGTATTTACATCAATGGGATTCCTTTCAAATTCGTTAAATCACCATTTTGGTGGGAAATTATGATGTAGAATTAATGAGGCAAACATAGAGTATATAGGGCCTAACTATTTAAAGGGACACACCACCTTATTGAGTAAGGAAAGAAAGTTTGTAGACACTTTGATGCAATCAATTAGGGATTCATGGGCCAAAATGGGAGTGTCCATTTTTTATGGATAGAAAGATTGGAAATACAAACCCCTTATTACTATCATTTTATTATGTCCTAAAGAAAGTACTTTTTAGGGAAATGGATTGTGAGAGACAAGTGAAGGATGTGAAATTAATTGCTTGCATTCTAATAGAGTCTACTAAGATGGTGGCCAGGTCTTAATGAACAATGCTAAAATTGCAAAATTAGAGTTGTTGCTTGAGATGAAATTGAGGAACATATTTTGGACACCATGTGTCATCCACTCACCAAACCTAACAATCCATAAGCTAGGCACATAGATCAAGTGGATAAAGCAAATATGCATTGATGCTAAAAAATAAAATGCATAATAGCAACTAAGGAGAATATCCTTCAAAACCAAAATTCAAACAAGTGCAACAGATCATAATTGAATGGTGGAATACAATTACCACCCCCTTGCATCTCTTGGCATTTTCTTTGACCCACACGTTTTATGGTACATTAATATTTCATTTTCCCAATAAAGTGTTACCATATAGACATTGAAGTTAACAAAAAGGGTATAAGAGAGCATTTATTAGACTTCCATGATCTAGATGTAAAGGTCATAATTGTGGGTGGCTTTAGAAATATTATAGCTTCCACAACCCTAATGCTCTTTTATGTAGGAACAAGAAGGATACTCATATATGTTGGTATCTCTATGGCAAAGAATCTATTTATCAACATCTTTCCACTAAAGTTAAATCACATGAATTTATTATTTGTTAACTCTTAATTTTCTTTGATAGCTAGAATTGTATATGTATTTAGTTGTCTCAAATCTCAATAGTTAGTGAGTTCATCTTCATCTAAATGGAATTGGAATGCATAGCTACTTATTTACTCAACTAAGCAAAATAAATCAATTACAAAAAAAGGCAAAGTAGATGATGTAGGTGCATTCTAAGTCTCACCTCATCTAACATATAAGCAAGTCAAGTACAAGGAGTGGAAAAGGAGGCATTGTGATGTGGCCATTGAATATTGTAATGCCCCCTCCGAAAAGTCCTTGCAATTTCTTTTAAAAAGGGTAAATTAATAATAAACTTAAATTAATATTAAATCTTAAGTTTTAATAAAGGTCAAGGGGCATGCGAAAAGTGATGTCCACTAAAGAAAAAAGTTATTTAAGGAAGACCAATCAAAGAGAAGGAAGAACATATGAATGGAATACACCTTTTATTAGGGTAAGTGCAAAAAGATGGTTCCCAAAAAGGGGGCTTAAGTGGCCACTTTTTTTTGAAATCAGTAAATACTGACCTTGGACATGAAATTGAGGATAGTTACACTCAAAATTTTGAGATGGAACAAAAACAAGGATCAAAGTGATTTGAGTCTACTTTCTAAACTACTAATTTATTTTGAAGATGGTTGAGATTAAGGGGTTCAAAAGAGGGATGTACAGAAATTGGTGTTAATTTTGTCAGGAAAACATAACATAACAACTCTTGTACATCCTTAGCACAATGAACCTTTTTTGAGTACTCTTAAAATCGCTATGGTAAAAAATTAGCTAACAGTATGTAGTTGATGCACAATTTTTTTGATAATTTTTTAATGAATATTTGATTTTTTACTAATTTTCTAAGTGGACACTTCCTGAAAAATAGAATTTTGGTTGTGCTACCCCTACAAATTTTGGAAACTAATTGAATTTTTTTATTATTATTTTTAATTTGTAGAATGGAGTCTAGTTTCTAAAAATGTAATTTATTTGAAATTTTGATGAACGGTTAATTTATAACGAAAAAAACACCAAACACTGTTTTTTTTCCAAAAAAGACAAACAAAATATTGTAGATGAAAGGCTTAACATTGTCAGAAAGTGAAAAAAATTACATCGTTGGATAGCTAAGAGAGAACCTAACATTACCCAGGTGTTTGATTTGTTTGGAACTGAGCCACGTGCAATCCTGACGGTGAGCACGAACCTGATTATGTGAAATGTTGTAAAATTTGAAAAAACACGTCTCTGGTCGTTGGGAATGCCCTCCAAGCCTTTGGGTTGATATTCCAAGGCAAATACCAAGCCCAAGGCTTGGGTATTCCCAAAGCAAGATATAATGTGTGCGTGTTATAACACGCTTGCATTATATCTTAGTTTTGACATGGCTTTTGTGTTTTGTGAATGCACTGAGAAAACGCGAGCGCGTTATAACGCGCTCGCGTTTTGATCTACATCGAATTTATTTATTTTTTTCTTTTTTCTTTCTTCTCATTATCTTTGAGGGAAACTATATACATTTACCTTATATAAAGTATAAGTTGACATTTATATATGGAAGTTTACTTTCTTATACTTTAAGATATATTTCATGTATATAGTTTCAGGATGTTTGAGAGTGGTCTCGGATCTCTAAGAGTTATAATGAAAATTCTAATTTTTGGAAGATCTCACAAATTTCAGACTTAGTCAAATTTTAGTAATCAGCAAGTTGTATTATTTCTCTCTCTATCTCTCATTTTTATCCCTTACACTCTAGACCTCTCTCTCACTATCTCAATCCCTTTATTTTCTCTACCTCACTTCTCCCTCCCTCCCTCCTTCCCTCTCTCTCTCTCTACCTCTCCCTCCATCACTCCCTACCACTCTCTCTATTTCTCTCTACCTCACCTCTCTCTCACCTCCCTCTCTCTCCCTCTCTTCTTCCCTATCTACTCTCTATCTCCCAATCCCTCTCTCTACCTACCTCTGCATCCATCAAACCTTACCACTCTCTCTCTACACCTCTCTATCTCACCTTTCTCTCCCTCCCTCCCTCATTCCCTCTCTACTTCTCTTTGTCTCTCCTCTCTCTCTACCTCTCCTTCCATCTCTACTTATCTTTATCTCCTCTCTCCCTCTCTCTACCTACCTCTCCTTCCACCACTCTTTGTCTCTCTCTCCCTCTACATCTCCCTCCCTCTCTACTTATCTATATCTCCCCTCTCCCTCTCTACCTAGCTCTCCATCCATCACAACCTACCACTCTCTCTATTACTCTCTATCTCACCTCCCACTCTCTCCATCCATACCTATCCCTCTCCTTCCCTCTCTACTCTCTACCTCCCTAATCCTTCTCTACCTACTTCTCCATCCATCACTCCCTAACACTCTCTCTACACCTCTCTATCTTGCTTCTCTCCCTCCCTCCCTCATTCCCTCTCTACTCTCTCTCTACCTCTCCTTCCCTCTCTAATTATCTTTATCTCCCCTATCCCTCTCTCTCTCACTAGATGTCTCCCTCCCTACCTTTTCCCCTATCTACTCTCTATCTCTCCTCTCCCTCCCTCTACCTCTCTCTCTCACTCTCTCTCACTCCTCCCTTACCCTCTTTCTCTCTCACTCTCTCCTCTTTATCTCACCATTCTCTCTTTCCCTCTTTGTAACTCTCTACTTCTCTATATGTCACCATTCTCTCTATACATATCTTTATCTCACCTATCCCTCTTTACCTCTCCCTTCCTCCCCTCTCGCCCACCCTCTCTCCTTCCCTCTATCTCTATCTCACCTATCCCTCTCTACCTGCATATCCCTCCATCACTCCCTACCACACTCTCTCTATTACTCTCCATCTCACCTCTCTCACCTCCCTCTCTCTCCCTCCATACCTCTCCCTCTCCTTCCCTCTCTACTCTCTATCTCCCTAATCCCTCTCTACCTACCTCTCTATCTATCACTCCCTACCACTCTCTCTACACCTCTCTATCTCAATTCTCTCCCTCTCTTATTCTCTCTCTACTTCTCTCTACTTCTCCTTTCTCTAATTATCTTTATCTCCTCTAGCCCTCTCTCACTAGATGTCTCCCTCCCTACCTTTTCCCCTATCTACTCTCGATCTCTCCCTCCCTCTACCTCTCTCTCTTGCTCTCTCTCACTCCTCCCTCGCCCTCTTTCTCTCTCTCTCTCTCCTCTCTATCTCACCATTCTCTCTTTCCCTCTTTGTAATTCTCTCCTCTATATGTCACCATTCTCTCTCTACTTATCTTTATCTCACCTATCCCTCTTTACCTCTCCCTTCCTCTCCTCTCTTGCCCACCCTCTCTCCTTCCCTCTATCTATATCTCTCTCTACTCTCTATCTCACCTATCCCTCTCTACCCGCATATCCCTCTATCACTCCCTACCACACTCTCTTTATTGCTCTTTATCTCACCTCCCTCTCTCTCCCTCTCTCTCCCTCCATACCTCTCCCTCCATCTATCCTTCCGTATCTACACTTTATCTTTCATGTCTCTCTACTTATCTTTATCTCCTCTTTCCCTCCCAACCTCTCTCTCTCTCTCCCCAATCCTCCTCCCCCTCTTTCTATCTCCCTCTATGCGGGTTGAGGGTGTAAGGTTTAGTGTTTAAGGTATAGGGTTGAGGTTATAGGGATTAGGGTTTAGGATATTAGGTATAAAGTTGAGGGTATAGAGATGAGGGATGAGGGTGTACGGTTTAAGGTATAGGGTTGAGGGATAGTGTTTAGGGTTGAGGGTATAGGGTTAATTGTATAGGGTATATGGATTATGGTTTAGGGGGTATAGTTGAGGGTATTGGGTTGAGGATATTAGGTTTAGGGTTTAGGGTGTAGGGTTAAGGGTATAAGCTATAGGGTTAAGGCTTGAGAGTGTAGGGTTTGTCGTTTAGGGTTTAGGGTTAAGGGTATAGGTATTAGGGTTTAGGGTGTAGGGTTAAGGGTATAAGGTATAGGGTTAAGGCTTGAGAGTGTAGGATTTTTCATTTAAGTATAGGGTTGAGGGATAATGTTTATGGTTTAGGGTAGAGGGTTGAGGGATAACGTTTATGGTTTAGGGTATAAGATTGAGGGTGTAGGGTATAGAAATGAGGCTTGAGGGTGTAGGGTTTATGGTTTAAGGTACAGGGTTGAGGGTTGAGGGTTGAGGGTTGAGGGTTGAGGGATAGTGTTCAAGGTTGAGGGTATAGAGCTAAGTGTATAGGGTATAAGGATTAGGGTTTAGAATAATGGGTATGGGGTTGAGGATATTGGGTTTAGGATTGAGGTTTAGGGTTTAGGGTTTAGTGTACAAGGTTGAATGTAGGGTTTAGGGTTTAAGTATAGGGTTGAGGGATGATGTTCAGGGCTTAGGTTATAAGCTTGAGGGTATAGGGTATAGGGATGAGGGTTGAAGGTGTAGGGTTTAAGGTATAGAGTTGAGGGTTGAGGTATAATGTTCAAGGTTGGGGGTGTAGGGTTAAGTGTATAGGGTATAGGGATTAGGGTTTAGGATATTCAGTATAGGGTTGAGGGTATTGGGTTTAGGGTACAAGGTTTAATGTAGGATTTAGCGTTTAATTATAGGGTTAATGGTTTAGAGATAATGTTTAGGGTATAGGGTATAGGGTATAGGGTATAGGGATGAGGGTTGAGGGTGTAGGGTTTATGGTTTAAGGTATAGGGTTGAAGGTATAAGGTTAAGTTTATAGGGTATAGGGATTAGGGTTTAGGATATTAGGTATAGGGTTTAGGGTATTGGGTTGAAGGATTAAGGTTAAGTTTATAGGGTATAGAGATTAGGGTTTAGGAGAGAGAGAGAGAGAGAGAGACATAAAAGAGGGTGAGGGGGTGTGAGGGAGAGACATGAGAGAGAGAGTATTCTCTAGTTAGGGTGGGAGGGAAAGACTTGAGAGAGGGGGAGGGGGTCAAAGGGAGAGACTTGAGAGAGAGGGAGAGGAGAGAGATAAAGATGGCCCCCATTTCTTGGACCCATTTTTTTAAACAGGCCACTACATTTCAAATTTCACTAAATTGGAAAAGCTAGTGGGCCCACTAGCTTGCCAATTCGGTGAAGTTGGCAACCTAACTTTCCCTGTTTGAAAAAATGGGTCCAAGAAATGGGGTCTCTCGGTGATGTAATTCTTGGACACACTTTTTCAAACAGGCCGCTACATTGCCAATTCGATGAAATTGGCAACCTAACTTGGCTTGATTGAAAAAATGGGTCCAAAAAATGGGGTCTCCCGATGATGTAAATCACCAGAAGACCTCATTTTTTCAAATAAGCCAAGTTAGGTTTCCAATTCGGTGAAATTGGCAATGTAGTGACCTGTTTGAAAAAGTGGGTCCAAAAAACGGGGTCTCCCAGTGATGTAAACTCTCTACCCTAATCCCTCAACCCTCAACCATTAAACCCTAACCCCTCAACCCCTATACCCTCTACCATATACATTGGACCCTCAACCCTATACCCTCAATCCTCTACCCTCAACCCTAAACCCTTAAATCCTTTACACTCTAACCTATACATTAAACTCTCAACCCTCAACCCTATACAATGGGCCCTCAACCCTCTACCCTCAACCCTCAACCCTTAAACCATAAACCCTTAAACCCTCTGCCCTATACATTAAACCCTCAACCCTCAATTCTCAACCCACATCCCTTAATCCCTCAACCCTCAACCCTTAAAAACTCTTAACCCTCAACCCCTATACACTCTACCCTATACATTGGACCCTCAACCCTAATCCTTGAACCATATACCCTCAAACCTATACCCTCAACCCTAAATCCTTAATCCCTCAACTCTTAAACCCTCAACCCTCTACCCTCTACCCTTGAACCATAATCCTTCAACCCCTATACCCTCTACCCTATACATTGGACCCTCAACCCTATACCCTTAAACCCTAAACCCTCTACCCTTTATCCTCTACACTATACATAAAACCCTCAACCCTTAAACCCTTAACCCTCAACCTTTATACCATCTACCCTATACATTGGACCCTCAACCTAATCCTTCAACCATATACCCTCAAACCTATACCCTCAACCCTAAACTCTTAAACCTTCTACCCTCTACCCTCAACCCAATACCCTTTATCCTCAACCCTAATCCCTCAACCCTCAACCCAATACCCTAAATCATCAACCCTATAGGTCCTCCACCCTAATCCCACAACCCTAGACCCTCAACCCCTATCCCTTCTCTCTATCTATACATCTCACCTCTCTCTACCTCCCTCTCTAATTGTCTCTATCTACCCTCTCCCTCTATCTACGTACCTCTTGCTCAATCAATCCCTACCACTCTCTCTCTCTCCCTCTATCTATCTCTCTGTATCTCCCTCCCACTACCTCTCCATCACTTCCTCTCTCTCCCACTCCCTCTTAGGATTTAGGGATTAGGGTAGAGATTTTTCTTAGGTTTAAGGGTTTAAGGGTTGAGGGTAGAGGGTATTGGATTGAGGGTAGAGACCCAATACCCTCAACCCTAATCCCTCAACCCAATACTCTAAATCATCAACCCTATACCCTCAAACCATATCCTTTTCTCTCTATCTATACATCTCACCTCTCTCTCCCTCCCTCTCTCCTACCCTCTCTAATTGTCTCTATCTACCCTCTCCCTCTTTCTACGTACCTCTTGCTCAATAAATCCCTACCACTCTCTCTCACTCCCTCTATATCTCTCTCTCTATCTCCCTCCCCCTACCTCTCCATCACTTGGCCTGTTTGAAAAAATGGGTCTGAGAAATGGGGTCTCCCAGTGATGTAAATCACCAAGAGACCCCATTTCTCAGACCCATTTTTTCAAACAGGCCACTACATTGCCAATTTCACTTAATTGGCAAGCCATTGGGCCCACTAGCTTGCCAATTTCACTTAATTGGCAAGCCAATGGGCCCACTAGCTTGCCAATTCGATGAAATTGGCAACCTAACTTGCCCTGTTTGAAAAAATGGGGTCTCTCAGTGATATAAATCATCGGGAGACCCCATTTTTGGACCC